>QLTV01002575.1:2703-12926 GCA_003457575.1 Thermophis baileyi
GGTGGGAGGCAGGTTCCCTTTGAAGTCTTTGAACTTGACTGGGACTTCTGCTCGGCCGAGGACTTGGATTTGATTCCCATGGAAATCGGTCAGGCGGATGTTTTGCGGTTGCAGTTGCTGTCGGTTGATCTTAGGCATCAGTTGTTTCAGTGTGCCCCAGGCCATGCTTGTGAACATGGAGCCGGTGTCTAGCTCCATGTCGCAAGGCAGTCCATCAATGGCCACTGTGATTACTAATTTCTCTCCCTGGTTGGCATTGGCGTGGCCCACCGTAGTGTGGTAGGTGCCCTTCGCCTCTTGGGAACTGTAGTCGTCCCGTCTTCTGCCCCTCTGTGCCCCGGAACAGTTTTGGGCTTGCCTCCCTGGTCCCATGGGTGGTCTGGGTGGGAGTGGGGCCGTCTGGTATTGGGCTGGTTGCGTGGCTCTGCATGCCTCCGCTATGTGGCCGCGCTTTTGGCAGCAGCGGCGGCAAATGGCTTCCCTGAATTTACAGGTAGCTCCGGGATGGCCCCCTAGGCAGACGGAACAACAGGGCTGCCTTTGATTAAAGTCTCTGGGGCTTACCCTCCTGTCCTGCTGTATTCGGTAGACGTGGTCATCGTCGTAGTCGTCATCGAATTCTTCTTCGGCCTCTGGAACCTCGGTTCGCCAGTCCGGCTGCCTGTGTGCGTGATGGACCCCGCTGGTTCACCGGACGTTGGCTGCAGAGGCGTCCGATGATTCGGCGGCTCTCGCTTCCTCGACCACATCTTTGAAAGTGGCACCCCTCCTGATTAATAATTTCTTCTGGAGGTTGAGATCCCTCATACCTAGGATGATGCGGTCTTTCATCATCTCCTCCGGGTTGATGAATTCACATCTGGAGGCGATCTCTCGGAGGCTGGCAATGAAGTCGTTTACTGTCTTTCCCTCGTGTTGGCGCCAGTGGTAGAATTCGTTCCTATTCACCATCGGCGGATCGGAGGGGGCATAGTGCTCTTTCAATGCTGATTGCAGTGTGGACCAGGAGATGGACTCGATGTCCGTGGGTGCTACCAAGGTCTCTGCCAATTTGTATGTCTTGGGTCTGCAATACGTGAGGAAGAGAGCCCTCTTCCTATTGTCCGGCAAATCCTGGAAATTATTCGCTTCCAGGAACATGCGGAATCTGGTTGAAGAAGGCTGGTGCAGGAGATTGCTGGTGTGCCATCCTGTCGGTTGGCCGGAGCAGGTCGGAACGTGCTTAAGATGGCCGTGGATCGCCACGAGGTGCCTTTGTCCTGTTGTCCTGTTGTCTGCTTCCCCACCCCTCGTCGCCAGTGTTAAATTGCGCGGGAAGAATAGCCGAGACGTAGGACAGTTCAGCACCTTTATTGCAAACTGTAAAAGACTAATACGGACTGCCGGCTGGCGGCAGGGAAACCGCTTTTAAGGGCTTCCCTGCCACCTGCTGTCCACTGACAGCAGTTTATTTCTCCCGCCGCTGACTAAGCCAATCAGCGGCGGATATGTAAATACGTACTCCGTGTGTCAGTACGTAACATCTGCTGTAAGGACTTTAGTGGGGGTGCATGGCGCCCAATATTGTGCTTGAAGAAAAACAGCTATATCTTTTCTCAATGTCTCTAAATCATGTTGAATGGCTATTAGTTGCTCAAATATTGAAACAACCGTTTGCGCTGTGAGAAGGCATTGCTTTGCCATAAACTCTCTTGTATTTTCCCATGGTAAACTCTCCGTACTCTGAATTAGCTTGTTGTTCTTAGCCTTTTTAGCCTTTATCTCAGACTCCATACAGGATGTAACTGGACTAGTTGTTTGTGAGCTGGCTGTCAGTTTGTTCCCCCCCCCCAGATCGGGAAAGTCTAGTAGCTGTTGTTTTGTCAAATCTCTTTGCAGGTCACGTTCTAACCTCTCAAGATTGTTGGAAATGGAGGGGGGGGGTTTAGTTTTACTTACAGATCTCTTGCCAGAAAAGTGCTCCTCAATTCTTGGTTGTTTTGCAGTTTTCACTGGTGGGAGAGATCCCGGGCTGGTGCCATGGCGTTTCTTTCTTTTTCCCATGCCTTATTAGTCCCCGGCAAAAACAAAAACTTTTGTCTGTGTTATGGTCTACACTGTTATCTCTTCCAAAACATATTAGTTAAATAAAAAAGGATCCAATGGGAGTACTACAAATTGATAAAATAAAATAAAACCAAGAGGCGCTACTGCAAACACGCTCCGGCAGCACCGGCTGAAGGGGTATTGATAGGAGCTTTGCAAGAGTTTTCTGTTTTCCCAGTATGGATGAAGAAGTTTGTTTCCCCAGTTATTCAAATTAAATGACAAGGGCTAGCATCTAAAGCCCCCATGTGGAGATCCACTCCCGTGGATCCAGTTCTATGAATACCCAACTTCTCCAGAGATTAAGATCCTTCTTAATGCAATACTAGGCTGCATTAAGAAAGGGATAGAATCAAGATCACATGAGGTATAGCTACCTCTTTACAAAGTCTTGGTAAGGCCACACTTGGAATACTGCATCCAGTTTTGGTCACCACAATATAAAAAGAGAGCAGCAGCACCGGTTAGACTTCACCTAACTCATTGAAAAAAAAGAAACTTGGATGTTATATAATATGTGTTGGAATATTCATGAGCAGGAAGAGTCATGTGGTAACTCAGTCAGCCAATGTGAGTAAAGTGCTACTGAGTAAAGTGCTACTGAATTAAGCTAGAAGCTGGACGTGTTTTCCAGTCTCGGGTCTGTCTCTGTATCTCTCTGTGTGAAGACTTCATTATGCTATGTTGCTGTAAAGAAGAATGTATGGTACTGTAAATATTTTGATATGATTATAAAGAAGTTATTTGATTCAGCAAAATGCAGTCAACTGTGAGAGCTTCTGATTTATTTTTCTACAACAGAGAAAAAAAAGTTCTCTAACAAAAGGCCTCCTGGCTCTTTCCCGAAGGGAGGGTGGCTCTTCTCTATGTTTCACCACCTTCCACAGTGCAAGGGGCGGCAAGCAAGTCCCACTTTTCGTTTTTGCCATGCTCGCCGTTCGCTTGCAGCAACTGGGACGATTGCGGGTGGCAGCAGGTGGAGGCAGAGGCACAGGGCCACCCACTCTGTGTCCAGCAGCCACTGCAAGCGCATTTTGGGAAACAGCCAGGAAGTGTTTCAATAGGTCAAGCTGGGTGTTATTCAGATCACATCCTGACGTGTTTTGGAAGGGAGAAGGCGCAGCTGCTATTGCCCGGGATGTGATTGTCAAGGTTCCAAGTAATACATCCCATTCAATAAGAACTCTGAGGCAAGAAATTCCTCAAAGAACATTTTATTAGGACATATCAAATTGGCACGTTCTTGGTGGAAAACCTGCTCTAAGTTCCCACCGGTTTTACACCCAATTAAAAATAAAACTTTGTCACTCCCCCCCCCCGTCTCCAGTCACATGGTCCAATCAGCATACAGTCCAGTTGCTAGGTGACCTCAGTCTCCACCTTTCGAACACCTGCACCAACGTCCTTGATTCCCAGGGGAAAGAATTTTATTTAGGCTACAACACCGCAGCTATCTCTACACCCCCCTCCCTGGCCCCTTCGCTCCAGGCTGTGTCAGCCCTGAAGCAGGGAGAAGAGAAACCTCCCTAGAGAAAACTACAAAAAAGAAAATGGCCACAGTTCGGCCAACTTCAGGGTTGACAGTGATCTGAATAACACCCAGCTTGACCTGCTACTGAAACACTTCCCGAAAAGGGGATGTTGTAAGGAATATCCTTCTGGGTTCAGTTCCAAGTGGGGAAAAAGACACTGGATTCCTGGAAGTTGCTTGGAAAGAAGGTTTAATGGTGGACAGGAGCACATGGCATGGGCTCCTGAACAGAAAAGGTGGATCACATGGTTCCAGATGTTGGGAGAGGAGAGAAGGGCCGAAAAGATGCTGAGTCTCTTGGTTTTATGACCTCTGTTGGGCCCCACCTCTTAGTTTCCTGTTCCTGTACAGAAATGTATCCCATTGGCTGTCAGACTCCCATGGGGCAACTCTGTAGGCTGTCCTGAATACCAAGCTAGTTTGAGTGCTGGCTGATGCAATCTTCCCAGGTGCCATGAGGCACAGAGCTAATCCTATCTTTGTTATGTAGAATAGACTGCCCATTGACAAAGGTGGGGGGATGAGTGAGCTGGGCCATTCCTTGATGGCCCATTGACAAAGGGGGGGGCTACTAAGAGTGAGTCTGTTTCCTTTCTAAAAGCATGTTTCTTAATTTCTCTAGGGATATTCTATATAATTCTGCCTTTTTAATTTTTCCTAGGATATTTCATTTTTCCAGGAGAGGGGTGGGTGCTAACTTCCTACAGGGGGAACAAACGGGAAGGGCGCCCAGACTTGCGCCACTTTTTTTTATTCAGGCGCTGCTGCTGACTTGGAAGGAGCGGCTTTTACATTTGCATGCCGTGTCTCCAGAGAGGTCTCGTGGAGAGGCGGGTGAGCCCCTTGTCCTTAGCTGCGTGGCTTCTCACCCCGCTCTTTCACCTCTGCTTCAGCCCAGCCTAGCCCTCCATCTCCCTCCGAGGAGGGAGGCCAGGTTCAAAGGGGATGGGAGGGTCAGGACAAATCTGCAAGAAACAGACCCTTCCTTCTGCGCCGGGTTCCCGCGAGAAAGCCCGGGCAGCAGCCAGTGAAGAGGCAGCCCTTGAGCGACCGCTCTCCCTTTCCCTCCTTCTCCTTCCCCTTGCTTCTGAGGTGAGGGACGAAAAGCCCTATTGTTCCCAGCCACCAGGGCAAGGTTATCTGCCTCACCATGCTTCTCCCGCACATGCCCCCCTGGGAAAAGCAGCGGCTGTTCCTCGTGCCATGTTCGGGTCACTCTTGTAAAAGCGTGGGAACTCTCCAGGTAGCGGGGTCGTTTGTTTTGGGACGTGGCAGCTGTTCCATTGTCTCGAGACGGGGGGAGGGGACAAAAAGCAATAAATCTGAGCTATGTCTGTTTAAGATCCCATGAATGGATGGAGCGGCTCAATTGTGGTTCACCGGGTGCGTGTGTGGTAACGCCGAGAGCCAAGTGCCAGCCTTGGGGAGAGTTTACAGTGGGGAGCCTTTGCATCGATCCCTGGATTTTCCGAGGTGGAAATGCCCTTGGAGAGAGGGTTGTTTGTAAGCCCAACAAATGATCTCTTAATGGCCATAGGGGCTGGGTGGATCCCCGCCAGGGAAAATCAAGAGCCGCTTTGCTGACTGGCAGACGTGAAGGGGGGTTTCTGCCTTGTGTGGATCCAGGGGGAGGGAGATTGTTCCTTCCGGATGATAGCCGATGCCTTTGGAAAAGGATGTCAGCTTTAAAAGGGGGAAAACAGCCTTGAGGGTAAGTCCCTCCAAGCAGCAGGCGGAGGCAGAGGCTCGGGGGGGGGGGGAGGCACGCAATCCGTCCCACCATCTGTCTTTGTGGAGTGTGCAGCAGAGCTGGAGGACCAGGCTGGACAGTGGGGGCTGAGCGTGCAGGGGCCACAGCATGGTGCCACCCCCGCCCTGCCACGTGCCTTGCCTCGCCTCACGGCAACGGCACCAGCAACAGGCGGAGGCAGAGGCGCATGGGGGATGGGGGAGGCACGCGCCCCATCGCAGCCACAGGCAAGCAAAGAGGAACAGAGTGGGGAGGCGGCCACATGGCGCGTCCGGCGAGCCAGATCGTGTGCCTCCCCACCCCCACCACACATCTCTGCCTGTTGCCAGTGCCACCACCATGAGGCGAGGCAAGTGGTGGGGCATCTTGTTAGCTGAATGGATGGATACCCTGAAAGCTGCTTGGGGAAATGTGCAGAAAGCCCTGAATAAAACCAGGGAGTCACAAAAGAAGCAGGCAGATCAGAAAAGAGCCCTCCAGAAGGAGTTCAGGATTGGGGAGAAAGTATACCTGTCCACTAAATACCTGAAGCTGAACCAACCTTGTAAGAAACTGGGTCCCAAGTACATAGGTCTGTTCCCAATTGTGCGAATTATAAACCCAGTTACAGTGGAATTACAGTTACCTAAGGTACTCAAACGGGTCTACCTGGTGTTTCACTGTAGCTTATTGACTCCAAGCTAAGGCCAGTCAAGGGGAAGCCTCCGCCTCCCATGTTGGGGGGAGAAAAACACTATGAGACAAAGAAGATACTGGACTCAAGATACTTTAAGGGGAAATTACAATATTTAGTGAAGTAGAAAGGATATCCCTCAGCTGATGCCGAGTGGATAAGCGCCCACAATGTCAGTGCAGACAAGTTAGTAAAAAGGTTCCATGAAAAATACCCTCAGTGACCGAAGAGATTAGTGAAGGCTAAGAGCACCTAAGTCAGTGGTTCTCAACCTTTCTAATGCCCCAACCCTCCCTCGACCCCCTCCCACCACCACAACCCCCCCTGCCACCGCACGTTCTGCGCATGCGCAGAGGGTAAAAGAACCCAAATGGCAACGTCCGGGCGGGTGGGCGAAGTCTCCCGCTTCCGTGGCTACCGGCTGTCCGGCGACCCGCAGGCACGGCCGAACTGGGAGCATTTCCAAGATGGCGGGCTAGCGCGCATGGCAACCCCTGTGAAAAGGTCGTTCGACCCCCAAAGGGGTCGCAACCCACAGGTTGAGAACCGCTGACCTAAGTGACAATAATTAATTTGTTTAATATTTTCCAGGTGCCCTTTTCCTTCACGGGGGCCAGCATGTCAAGATTGAATCACTTTGTTTCTTTTAAACCCTAATGCTTTTCAACTTGCCAATGAACTGGGGGGAGGGAAGGGGGAAATGGAATGCCAAGAATGTATGCGGATATTGTGAGAGCATAGAAACCATCAAGGTCACCAGTGCAGGTGCTTGAGAAAGAGATGGACTGTTCCCATAACACCTATGGCAATGTCATTCTTTTTTCTTTTTATATTGACTGATATGCATTCTAGGAGGCTTTCATTCTTGATTTTGTGCATTTCTGTAGAGATGTAGTGATCTCTTTTGTATAATGCAACTCCACCTCCTCTCTTGTTAGGTCTGTTTCTTTTGAACAGTTTGTATCCTTCCATCAGTACATTCCAGTCATGAGTTTCATCCCACCAAGTTTCAGTAATGTCAACTATATCATACTTGCCCTCATATATTACTGTAGTACTTCAAGTTCGCCTTGTTTGTTCCCCAAATTTTGAGCTTTTGTGTATAGGCATTTGAGTCCTGTATGGTTGGCCCTGGGTATGCTTCCTACAACTTCTACTTTATATCTGAGTTTTTCTTCCTTCCCATCACTTCCTACCTCCTTGTTTGATTGGTTGTCTTGGGGTTTATGCTTGGGAATAGGACCTAAAGATCCTAAGGATTGGTCACCTTTCCCCCCCCTCGATTTTAGTTTAAAGCCCTTCTGATTAGTTGAGCCAGTCACTTTCCGTATACATTATTCCTTGTTCTTGTGAGGTGCAGCCCATCCCTTGCCAGTAACCCTTCATGTAGGTAATGCAGACCATGGTCTAGGAATCCAAAGTTCTCTTGGCGGCACCAATTCTTAAGCCAGTGGTTCATTTTTAAAATTCTTTGTTCCCTCATTGTGTGTTGACCTTTCATTGGACGTACAGATGAAAATACCACTTTTGCTCCTAACTCCTTAACTTTCTTGCCTAGCTGCTTATAATTGCTCTCTGTTTTTTTCAGGTTCATTGTCGTGTTGTTCCTCTCTACGTGAAGGAGAAGAAAGGAATAGAAATTTCTGGGCTTGATTATTTTAGTAAGGTTCTCAGCCACATCTTTGATTTTTACTCCAGGGAGACAACATACCTCCCTAGATTGAATGTCAGTTCTACAGATGGCTGGTTCTGTTCCCTTGAGAATTGAATCTCCTATCACCAACACTCGCCTTTTTTTTTCCTAGGGAAGTCTGAGCTACTTTTCTTCCTTTCACAGGAGCACTTGACGATGCCTCTTTTCTAGGGACACTTGGTAATGCCTCTTTTCTAGGTGTCTGCATGCTTTCTTCCAGGGGGAGGCTGTGAAATCTATTGCTCAGCTCCAAAGGGGCTGGACTAGACAGCAGCGGCATTGTTCTTGGTTGCTGGTTTTTTCTATGAGTGACATGTTTCCATCGGTTTTCCTCTAAAGGTTCATATACAGGGTCATTTCTTTTAGAGGTTGTTTGTTCCTTATTATGTTCTATTTGGATATAGTCGTCTTGGTAAGGTTGGAGTTTCTCATTTTGTAGGCTGAGTTTCAGAGTGGCTAGAGTTGCCTCTAGTCCCTTTACTTTTTCTTCCAGTAATTCATTTAGTTTACATTTGGTACATGTGTAATTTGGGTCTTCTATGGGCATAAGCACATACATGGAACATATTTTACAAATCACAACAGTGCCAGTCTCTTTTTCCATGACTATGTTTCTTTTTGCTAGTTTGTTTAAGGATTAAAATGTTAAAAGTTTATAAATGTTTGAAATGTAAAAGATTTAACTACAGATTTAGAAAAAAAATCTAATTTAAAATTTTAAAATTCTAAATGTTTATTTAAAAATGTAAAAGTACGCATATTGATATACACTTTTCTTTGAAGGCAATCTCTGGCTGCTTTCTAGGAGATGCTTTGCTGTTATAGACCTCTACTCCCTGCCTTGAAAATTTATCCCTTTCCTCCCTGTCTAGAAGTGTATTGTACTTATCCCTTTCTTCCCTGCCTTCTTGCCCTTTGGTTGTCTGGCCACCACCAGGGTTTTCAGGTATGATATGCTGCTCTGGGTGCTCCACTTCACTGCCACTTAGCTCTTGACTGCTGCTACTAAGGAGCCATGGTGGCACAGTGGTTAGAATGCAGTATTGCAGGCTAGCTCTGCCCAATGCCAAGAGTTTGATCCTGACTGGCTCGTGGCTCAAGGTTGAGTCAGTTTTCCATGCTTCTGAAGTCAGTAAAATGAGGACCCAGATTGTTGGGGGCAATATGCTGACTCTGTAAACCGCTTAGAGAGTGCTTTAAAGCACTCTCTAAGCAGCTTGTAGCTTCGCAAGCAACCACTCCAGCTCACACAAAAGAAGCTGCATCCAGACCCTCTTCAGAAGGGTCAGGACACACTGCAGCACCACAGCACTAAGAAAAGCGGAAGAGAAATGGCTGCTTGATGTCTTTCTTTGCAACGGCTATCTGAAAAACTTTGTACTCCAACACATAGCACCCAAACTACAATGCACCACACAGCCAACCACCATGCAAAAACCCTACCATACACAAAAGGGTGTCAGAAATGACAGCCAGAATCTTCCAACCTCTAGGAATAGCAATAGCTCACAAACCCACAGTCACACTCAGCCAGGAGTTATTCAGAACCAAAGACAACATGTATAATAATAAAGGTCCAAATTTTTTCTCCAGTTCTTTTCCATTAGTCCCAAAAACTGTATTCGCAAAAATGGAAAGACACTTTGATACCTACCACGGAAGAATGGCTGCAGAAATTGATGGAGTTGGCTGAAATGGCAAAACTGACTACTCTGATTAAAGAAAAGATGTCAGAGTAATGATGATTTAATAGCTGACCAGCTGCTGTAATGTTGTAGTACTGTAATGCTGGAATGATGATGCAATGAGAATGAGTCAGCAGGGTTATCACTTTAAGAGGCTGTTTTATAAGAGAGGCCCTGTGAGGGCGTCCCTCTCTCCATGTGTGCTTCCGTGCTATAGTTGATGATTGATTGCCTGACTTTGCCTAGTACGTGTATGTACAGTTGCAAGAAAAAGTATGTGAACCCCTTGGGATTACGTGGAGTTTTGCATGAATTGGTCATAAAATGTGCTCTGAATGTCATCTAAGTCACAACAATAGAAAAACACAGTCTGCTTAAAATACTACACAAACATTAGATGTTCCCATGGTTTAATTGAACACAACATGTAAACATTCACAGTGCACGGAGGAAAAAGTATGTGAGCCCCTAGCCTAATGACTTCTCCAAGAGCTAATTGGAGCCAGGAGTGAGCCAACCTTGACTCCAGTCAGTGTGATGATATTGGATGTGTTGCTGACAGCTGTCCTGCCCTTTAAAAACACACACCTGGTTTGGGTTTACTGGTTTCAAGAAGCACTGTCTGAGGTGAACCATGCCTCGCAGAAAAGAGCTCTCAGAAGACCTATGATCAAGAATTGTTGACTTGCATGAAGCTGGAAAGGGTTACAAAAGTATCTCCAAAAGCCTTGATGTTCATGTGTCCACGGTAAGACAGACTGTCTACAAATGGAGAAAGTTTAGCACTGTTGCTACTCTCCCTAGGC
>QLTV01002575.1:55210-72786 GCA_003457575.1 Thermophis baileyi
GTTAATTGTAAAAGAAATCTTAGCTTTACAGAAATATGGCAACTTATGCCCAAATATTTGTTAGAATCATGTATTAAGTGATTGGGTTTACTAATGTATACTTAAACCATTAATCTATGTTTGTTGGTATTGCTTTAAATGTATTGTAAGCTTGTTAACTGTTATGTAAGGAGAACAGGCTAGCTTGAGTCAGACTGACTGCATGATTAACTAAAGAGAGTTCGTTTCTGCTCATGTTCCTGATACTGCTACAGAACTAAAGAAAAAACTACAGATGCTCAAGGATTCTTCTATTATATTTCTGTAGAAGATTTATCTGCTAAAGATTAATAGCTAAGTGCTAAAGTCTTATCTTCGTGTTAATATTTTTTGTTTTGGACATTGTTAGTTTAAGCAAGTAAATTATTTTTCAACAAACTACAGACGCTCAAGGATTCTTCTATTATATTTCAGTAGAATATTTATCTGCTAAAGATTAATAGCTAAGTGCTAAATTCTTATCTTCGTGTTAATATGTTTTGTTTTGGACATTGTTAGTTTGAGCAAGTAAATTATTTTTGAAGACTTTGAAGATCTCTGTTTTATTGACTCTATGATATCAAACTGCAACCCCACATTCTGATGCGTATACTCATTTCCTTAACAACTCTCCTGGCTAGACAAGTGGGGACCGACCATCTGGTGGGAAGGGGGCACCCGCAGACTGAGAATAGCAAGGGGCCCCCAACCCCCTCCACACCAGCATGCAGAAACACCGCCCAGGCAAGAAAACCCCCAAAAGAGCCCACCAGAACAACTGGCAGCCACAACCAACACGACCCCAGAGGCCGTTCAGATTCCGAGGGAATATCAAGACCTTGCGGGAGTATTCAGCGAGGCCGAGTGCGATGTCCTGCCTCCCCACCGTGAGACAGACTGCACCATCGAGATCATCCCCGGGGCAAAACTACCCAAACCTAAACTGTACGCTATGACACCCCGGGAAATGCAAGAGATGCGCAAATACATAGACAAAAACCTAGCAAGGGGGTTCATTGAACCAGCCAAGCCACGGGTCGCAGCGCCAGTCCTATTCAAAGAAAAAAAAGATGGAACTATGAGATTGTGCGTTGATTTCAGGGGGATAAACTGTGTGTGTGTACACAACCTATACCCCCTCCCCCTCATAAAGGACATGCTATCACACTTGGCCAAGGGAAAGGTATTTACCAAGTTAGACCTTAGAGAAGCATACTACCGAGTCCGCATCAGGGAGGGGGACGAATGGAAGACAGCATTCAACTGCCCCCTAGGGAGCTTCCAATTCAAGGTGATGCCTTTCGGCCTGCAGGGGGCCCCAGCAGTTTTCATGCATCTAATAAACGAGGTGCTGCACGAGCACCTCTATAAGGGGGTCCTGGTCTACCTGGCAATATCCTCATCTACACTGAGACCATGAACGACCACATACCCCTGGTCCGCCAGGTACTAGAAAAACTTTTGACAGCCAACCTGTACGTCAAGCTATCAAAATGTGAATCCCACCGCACACGGCTTGACTACCTGGGCTACCGAGTGAACGAACAAATGCCATGGTAGAGCAGTACTTGAGGTGCTATGTGGATTACCAGCAATCTAATTGGGCAGACCTGCTGCCATTTGCAGAGGTGGCTTACAATAATGTGGTGCATAGCAGCACCGTCCTGACCCCGTTCCAGATTACTAGCGGCATGGAATTTACCCCCATGCTGGAGCTACCCGCGAAACCATCATCATCCATGTCCCTGAGCGACTGGATGGAATCCTTGAAGCAGGGGTGAAAAAACACCAAGCGAGCCCTGGTGGAGGCAGCGAGGACCTATAAAGCGCAGGCTGACAAGCGACCCTCCCCCAGTCCCCTTTCCGAGTCAGCGACAAAGTGTACCTGTCAACGAAGTACTTGAGGTTGAGGTTGAGGTTGCCAAGTAGGAAGGTAGGACCTAAGTTTCTGGGGCCATTCCCAATAGTGAAAGTAATAAACCCTGTAACCGTTCAGCTTAGCCTCCCACGCTTGCTAGGGAAAGTGCATCCGGTTTTTCATAGCAGCTTGTTAAAGCTGGCCGTAGACTCCCAGCTAAGGCTGGTTGACCGGGCAGCGCCAAAGCCTATGGTAGTGCAGGGAGAGTCCTACTATGAGGTGAAGAAAATTTTGGATTCGCGCCTGCATAGGGGTCGGCTACAGTACTTAGTCCACTGGAAGGGTTACCCGCTGTCTGAGGCCACCTGGGTTAAGAGTTGGGATGTGAAAGCAGACAGATTAGTCAAGCAATTCCATGATAAGTACCTAGGGAAACCTAAAGAGCCGCCCAGAGGTCGGGGAGGCTGAGTGGGTTCAGTTTAATTCTCTATGATCTTTCTTTCCTTTTTCAGGACATCCTTTTCGCGTGAGGAGGGGCAGCCTGTCAACCCTGGAGCCATCTTTGAACGCCTTCAGGGTTGCCACAGCGAGGCTCGCTGAAGCTGTGGGAAAGGGAGGGAGGAGTAGAGATAGCTGAGGGGGATATGTAGCCAAAATAACATTCTTTGTCCTGGGAACCAAGGACACTCTCACCAGCACCTGGGAGGGGCGGGGATGGGAGGCATCTGGTATGGGGAGAGAGACCTGATTGGGGCATGTGATGGTTGTGTGTAATGTGGGGAAGAACTTTGGATTTGAACTGGGTGGGGAAAACCCAGGGGTCTTCAGATGCGGGTTTTCACCAGCGGTGCCAATATGACATGCCTAATAAATCAAAATTTGAGGAACCCTGCCTTGGAGTCGTGATTTCCTATGGGCTGTTACTTGGAAGCCTGACACACCAGATATTATGCCTGTTCCCTACAGTTTAGCAGAGTGAGGAAATTTGTATGGTATTTCTGCCCTTTCTGTACATAATTCTGGCTTAGATATAAATAAAAATGAATAGGAAATTAGACAGAAGAGCTCTATGTACCACTTCAGACTGCAGGTGGTGAAAATGTAATATTTGAATTTTCTGTTCTTTTTCTCTCCTCCAACCCCCCAAGTAAAAAGCTAGCACAGTAAGAAAAGGACTGGATTAGAATTTTTCTCTCAAGTTCTAGGATTTTTAATAAATAGAATAAGTTTCTCTAGGATCAGTGTCTTAAAAATGGCATTTAGATTCTGAAATGGTAAAATATAATTGATGGCCTCAGAATTCCACCATTTCTTTCACTTGTATCTGCTGGTTTCTGCTCAAGTTGCTTTAAATTGAGACTCTAGAACAGGGCTGTCAAACTCACGGCCCGCGGGCCGGATGCATCACGCGCTGGCCACGCCCACACCTGGTTTAGTGAAGGGGGAAAAAGTCACAATACATCACGTGACGACGACGTGACGACGCGAGTTTGACATCCCTGGTCTAGAAAGAGTGCAGAGAAGAACAAGATGGTTAGGGTTAGGGTTAGGAACTGGGTATGTCTAGTCTAACAAAGAGGATGTGATAGCAGTCTTCCAATCTTTGAGGGGCTGTCAGAGAGGAGGGGGTCAACCTATTCTCTAAAGCACCTGAAGGGACGACTAGAAGTAACAAATGGAAGCTTAACAAAGAGACAGCCAACCTAGAACTAAGGAGAAATTTCCTGTCCGTGAGAACAATTAATCAAGAGATTGGACAGGCATTTGTCTGGAATGGTATAGGGCAGGGCTGTCAAACTCATGGCCTGCGGGCCAGATGTGTCACGCGCTGGCCACGCCACGCCTGGTTTAGCGAAGGGGAAAAAAGTCGCGATGCATCACATGACGCCGTGACAATGCGAGTTTGACACCCCTGGTATAGGGTCTCCTGCTTAAGCAGGGGGTTGGACTAGAAGACCTCCAAGGTCCCTTCCAACTCTGGTATTCTGTATTCTAAATCCAAACTGTCTAAGTATAACAGTACACAAGAGCACCATTTACTCTCTGAATTGTTGGAGCAGCCTGCCCCAAATGTATGTCCTCCAAATTGGTTGGTCTTCAGATCCCATAATTCTCAGTCTGTTGGCCATATTGCCTGGGCATTATGGTAGTTGCTGTCCAACAGACATATGAAGGGTGTTAGGTTAGGGAAGACTGTTTTGCATTTTCAGGGCTGTTTCTGTATTTGGACAGTAAGAGGAGGATTGAATTATCTTTCCATGCATAATACCACACTTGAACAAGACTGTGAACATACAACTGTGAAATCTCTGCTTCAAATGTGTGTCCAAATACTGCACTGAGGTAATAAATCAAGACACACAGCCAGAATATAACTTGACCATTCTCATTCTCTTTCTCTCTCTCTCTCTCCTCCCCCCTCATTTATTTCTTTATTTGTCAAACATGAACACTATTTCAGGTGTAGGTATAAACATAAACATAAACAAAGGAAGTAAGTACAGATAAATGGGGACAGTAAGACAGGGACGGTAGGCACACTGGTGCGCTTATGCACGCCCCCTTTACAGACCTCTTAAGAATGGGGTGAGGTCCACGGTAGACAGTTTGAGGTTGAAGCTGTCAGCTGTGAACCCTAACTTGACCATCCATTCTCTCTCTCTCTCTCTCTCTCTCTCTCTCTCTCTCCCTCTCCCTCCCTCCCTCCCTCCCTCTTCTCCCTGCCTTCTGCTATGAAATGGACTGATTGGAGTGAAAAAAGGGCCCTCACCTCAACAACAAATGTGTCAATGATGTTTAGCTGGGGCAAAAACCAATGCTCCACTTCTTCCTGATTCATGATAGGGGACAAATGGAATTGTTTCAAATATTCTGCCAGAAGTTTGTGCACAGCAGGGATATCTTTGTGCTCCATTTGCCGTAGCCCTGGTGTCTTAGTAGTCTAGAAAGAGATAATTAATTCATTTAGAAATGTTCTATGTATTAATTAACTTGGTTGAGGATGACATGTTCCAGCCAATTTTCAAACTATATTTGGAAGACCCTCAATAAAAACTATTCCTTTATGTTACATCAGCTTTGCATGCAAACAATCCTATATTTAGTCAGTCCCTGACAACTCTACAAAAAACTGTTAAAGTATGCTACTTGTCAAGGCAACAACACTGAATTAGCAGAACTCAATTCACAGATGCCATTGAACTTCAATAGTACACAGGTAAGCTATTCTAAAACTGTTTGCTGTTCTGCTTAACATCTTCTTTCAAAAGTGAGCTACAGCTAAGCCACTCTGTGCATCTGATGATGTGAGCTGCAGCACATGAAAACTTATGCCTTTTAATAAAAACTGTTAGTCAGAAATGGTGCTACCAAGCTCCTACTGATTATTGGCTACAATAGGTTAACATGGGTCTTCCCCTACAATGCCTTGACTTTAGAAGCAAAGGAGGAGGAGGTCAAAGAACATTTAAATCTAAATACCTGTCTAAGGCGGGAACTAACAAGTTGCACAATTCACACCATAGTGCAACCATTAGCAAAGAGAAGGGGTGTTGGTCTTACCTGATACGCTCCTTCTCGTGGACATGGAGACAGCATCCAGGCATGGGTTAACTCCGTCTATTATCCAATAGGACTGAGTCTGCAAAAGCAATGACACGCCTCCTCCTCCTCCTGTGACTTCCGCTTTTTTGACGAAGGTGTTGATGCAGACTTGCATGTTGTTCTCCGCAACCACAGTGTGGCATCGGCAATCCAGGACCGGATGCAAATCCGGGTGGGGCTGGATGCTGTCTCCACGTCCACGAGAAGGAGCGTATCAGGTAAGACCAACGCCCCTTCTCCATATTAGTGGAGACAGCATCCAGGCATGGGACATACCAAAGCTGGCTGTCCTATTGGGAGGGCGCGGCCTGGTCCTGGTCCCCCTGGCTAGAATGAACACTCTGAAGCACACGTCTGCCAAAGGCTGCTTCAGCTGAAGCAAAGGAGTCCAGTTTATAGTGGCGTATGAAAGGTGATGGAGAGGACCAGGTGGCTGCTCGACAGACTTCCTCAATAGAAGCCTGTGTCGCCCATGCTGCTGAAGTAGCCGGGCTCCTTGTAGAATGGGCCGTGATACGTCTCGGCGGCGGCAAGGCCTGGGTTTCATAGGCCTTGGCGATACAAGCTCTGATCCACCTTCCAACAGTGGCCGAAGAAATCTTAGTCCCCAATGAGGATGGTTGAAATGAAACTAGAAGAGACTCCGACCTCCTGAAGGATGAGGTACGTTTAATGTAAATCTTGAGTGCCTGCCTGACGTCTAAGGTGTGCCACCTGTGTTCCAAGCGGTGGGCTGGGCACGGACAAAAGTTTGGAAGGACCAGTTCTTGTGCTCTGTGAAACCACAAATTGATCTTTGGAATGAAAGTAGGGTCCAGTCTGAGGACCACTCTGTCGGAATGAAAAATGCAAAGATTGGATCGAATAGAAAGAGCTGCTAGTTGAGATATCCTGCGGGCTGATGTAATAGCCACCAAAAACACTACCTTGTAAGATAAGAATCGAACACTGGCTTCTCTAAGGGGTTCAAACGGACTCTGAGTGAGGGAGTTGAGTACCTTTGATAGGTCCCACGTAGGAAATCGATGAACCACAGGAGGCCGTAAGTTGGTGGCTCCCCGAAAAAACTGACGAATCACAGGTAGCTGAGATAAAGAGTCTCTAGATCCACAAGTCAAAATGGAAGACAGGGCGGCAACCTGTCGTCGTATCGTGTTAGGGGATAGACCCTTTTCAAGCCCGTCCTGGAGGAACTCGAGTACCTGGGATACAGAAACCTCCATGGGCCACAGCCTCTGTTTAGTACACCACGAGCAGAACGCCCTCCAGGTGGCGTTGTAAATCCTGTTAGTGGACGCTCTGTGGGAGGCTTGAATCGTTTTGATGACTCGGTCGGACAGATTGTCCCCACTCAACAACCGCCGCTCAAGCGCCAGGCGGTCAGATGGAGCCACTGAGGGTCTGGATGAACCAACAAGCCCTGGCTGAGATGAACTTTGTCCTGAGGTAGCCGCCAGGGGAGGTCGACAGAAAGATTCACGAGTTCTGCGAACCATGGACGCCTGGGCCAGTGGGGAGCCAGGAGGATGAGTTCCGCCCTCTCTTCCAGGAGCTTCCTGATGACTTTTGGGATTAGTGGAAGGGGGGGGAATGCATACAGAAGCCCTCGGGGCCACGGCGATTGCAGCGCATCCACCCCCTCTGCTCCCAGGGTCAGAAACCGGGAGAAGAACCGAGGAAGCTGATTGTTGTTCCGGTTGACGAACAGGTCTACTGTGGGGAGCCCGAAGCGGTCCGCTATGTCTCTGAATAAGGATGGGAGAAGGTGCCACTCCTCATTGTCCACTGACGCTCGGCTGAGCCAATCCGCCTGTGTGTTTGCAACCCCCGAGATATGTGCTGCTCAGATGGAGCGGAGATGAGCCTCCGCCCAGAGACCCAACTGATGGGCCTCTGACATGAGGGCCTTGGAGTGGGTGCCCCCCAGGCGGTTGATATGGGCCTTTGCCGCTACATTGTCCGTGAGGACTAAGATGTCCTGGCCCAAGACCACTTCCTGGAATTCCAGGAGAGCTAAATGAATCGCCCGCAGCTCCAACCAATTGATGTTGTGCTTGAGATCGTCCGGGGTCCACCGACCCTGTGCCATATAAGACTGCAGATGATCACCCCAACCGACTAGACTGGCGTCGGTGGTCAGAATGAGGCGATTTGGCTCTCTGAACATGGAACCCTTGGTGATGGCCTCGGAGGTCCACCATAGTAGTGAGCGGGGCACGTCTGTTGGCACCCATACCCTTCTCTGGGAGGTGCTCCTGCCGTCCCTCTGAAAGGGGAGGAGGAACCATTGAAGGCTCCTGGAATGAAGACATGCCCATGGTGTGATGGAAATGCACGAAATCATCTTTCCCAACAGTTGTGATAGCAGGTGAAGAGGAACTAAGTGTTCCCTTCTGACTTGAGCTGCCATGTCCCTCAGGCTGGCTTGGCGCTCCTGGGAAAGATACACCTTTGATTCGACGATGTCGATGATTGAGCCCAAGTGAAGGAGCCGAGTAGTTGGTGTCAGATGGCTTTTGGCCCTGTTTATAGAAAAGCCATGGTCTTGAAGAGCTAGTATGGTGGTCTCCAGGTCCCGTCTTGCCTGGTCTTGCGAGGCGGACTGGATAAGAATGTCATCCAGGTAGAACTGGATGCATACTGGGAGGGTTCGCAGATGCCGTCAGGGCGGCCATCAGCTTGGTGAATACCCTTGGAGCGGAGGAGAGACCAAACGGCAGGGCCTGGTATTGATAATGCTGCCCTGCGTAACAAAAATGAAGGAACTGTCTATGGGCAGGAAGAGTGGGAACATGGAGGTATGCCTCCGTCAAATCTACTGATGTCAAAAGGTCGCCCTCCCTGATAGTCTCCAAGATGGAGCGGAGAGAATGCATTTTAAACCGTCTATACACTATGTGATGGTTGAGGGTCTTAAGATCTAGAATTGCCCTCCAGACCCCCGAGGCCTTCTGAACGAGGAACAGGAGAGAATAAAACCCCTGTCCCCGTTGCTCCTCTGGAACCGGCTGGATAGCACAAATATCCAGAAGATGTTTTATGGCCGATTCCATGAGGAACCGTTTTGGATGATTCCATGAAATCAGACAACGAAGGAAGACCCTCGGGGGGGGGAGCGGGGGTGGAGAGGAACTCCAGGGAGAGACCAGATCTAACTGTCTCTCTGACCCAGGTGTCCGAGGTAGTCTCCTCCCATTGGTCTGCGAAATAAATTAGGCGACCCCCGATGGGAGGCCCGGACGCACCGTCCTCCTTAACGACGGAAGGGGTGACCTCTACCCCCCCGAAAGGATCTTTTGGAGGAGTACCTTTGCGCTTGCCTGCCCTGCCTGTCCTGTTGCTGACCCTGCCTGAAGGGAAAGGGCCTCTGATAACGTTGAGGTCTAAAACTGCCCACCTGGCCTTGAAAGGACGAAGGACGATAGTAAGGAACTGGGCGGGACTCCGGCCTCCGGGATGAGGAGGGTAAAATTTTTCGTTTATCCCTGGATTCTACCAGGAGAGGCTCAAGGGATTCCCCAAACAATTTGGCCCCGGAGAAGGGAGCGGACGGCAGGCGCCACTTGTTCCTGGTATCAGCCTGCCACTGCCTCAACCACAAAAGGCATCTGGAGGCTACAGAAGAACTGATGGCCTTAGCCGCGAATCGAGCCGTGTTAAGCGTGGCGTCTGCTGAAAACTCCAATGCTGCTAAAACCTTATTCAGATCCTGGTGGGACCTAGTGTCATCAACTGGGAGTCTGTCCTCGAGTTGCCTCAGCCAAAGAAGGGAGGCTCTATTAAAGAAAGAAGCCGCCGTGGAGGCTTTAACGGCCCAGGCATCAGCCTGATGAGCCTTGACCAATAATTGTTCTGCCCTCTTTTCTTCAGGCCTAAAAACTTCCTCTGGTGCCCCCGTTACCAAGGAAGGAGGAGCCAGAGCTACTATCGGGGCATCAACGGAAGGAACCTGAAGGATATTAGATAGTTCCGGCCCCACATTATAAAAACATTTATCCGACCCGCTGGGATTGGGTCCTGAGCCTGGCGAGGTCCACTGCCTCTGCACAATGTCAAGAAAGAGTTTAGGGGCCGGTATCTCCTCCGCCTCAACAGTAGGTTCAACAAAAAGGGGATCTGCAGGATCGGCTGACCCTGACGCCGTTTCAGAAGGGGCCGGGTTGGAACCCAGGCGAATAGTGTTTTTTGCTTTGAAGAGCAGAGATTTGAAAAGTTGAGGGCGAAACAATCCCACAATTGGAGGTTGTTCAGGAATGAGACCTTCATCCTCGGATAAATCAAGGTCCCTGAGCTCTTCATCTCCAGATAAAGACTCGTGACCAGCAGCAGCCTGATATGGACCTATATCACTGTGCTGATATTCCTCTCTTGGAGCAGTATGCTCCTGGTGGCGCTCAAGGCTTCTGGGGAGTACAGGCCCCAGAGAAGCTCTGTTGCAACCCAGCTGCAATTCCCTGCTTGATGGCCTCAGAGATCCAAATCCCCATATTGGCTGGAATCATAGGCTCAGGATGCTCCTCAGAGCGAAGGCCAGCAGCTGTAGGTGTAAAGGTTGCCTTCGCCACCGAAGGCCTCCGAGGGGGAGGAGGGTCCCAAGAGGGCACTATACCCCTGGGGGATGGCACAGAGCCTAATATCCTCTCACTGTTGCCAGGCAAAGCCAGTGGGAGAGCTCCCTGAATATCTGGAGACCAAGCAGATACCTGCATTACTCCAGGGTCCTCAGTTCCTTCCCCCTGGGGAAAAGATGGAGACTGAGACTCAGATGGCATTTGAATTTGCTGGCCACTGGACCTCGTTGAAGAGGCCTTTTGGGCCCTAGCGATGACCTTTTCTATGGCCTTGTGGCGTTGTTTGTCCTGCTTTTCGGTCGTATTGGAGACTTTAGTGGCTCTGCTGAATCGAGAGCTAGAAGTAGTAGCCTTTCTGGTAGATGCCCTGGTCCTAGAAGGGCCCGCATACCTCTCACTGCTGGACCTGGAAGGTGCTGGGCTCCCCTCCCTGCTAACTGCTTCTGCCGATATGGCGTCCGCCATCTTGAATGTTAAGCACGAGGTCCGGTACACAGACTCTGGCTTGCAGACCGCTAAAAGCGGAATTTAGATAGCCTGACCGGTAGAGGCTAAAAACACCCCCATGCCAGAGGAATAAGCTGCTGAGCTTAGTTAGGGCAAGGCAGAAGGCTGAAGAAAATGGCAATGAGGAGGTGACCACAAAATGGCGCCCGGCTGTTATGATTCAAAATGGCGCCTCGCGCCTCGCTGAGATTCAGATCTAGGCTGCAGAGCAAAGCTCGTGCGCCACTCAGCGGTTTCTCAGCATGCCCGGAATACAGGCAGGGGCTAAATCAGGCTCCCGGAGCCCCGTGAGCACTGTCCGGCTCTGAACAGGGCGTAGCCGAGCGGCTCGGAAAGAACTCACCCCCGGCAATGGCATCTCGGCTTCTGTTCGTGCTAAACAAGCGCCTCGATGTCTCAGCTGTTGAGCGCTGCGGAGTTAAGCTCGTGCGTGCCAATTCAAAGGAGCTGCCAGCCGACAGCTCCGACAATTAGAAGCCGGTACGAGCAACGCCCAAGGGTCAGTGGTTCGGAGGAGGACCTCATGAGCGCTGCCCTGTTAGGACTGTCGTCCGACAGCCTAACTGCTGCTCCCGTGGCCTTCGGCGGAATCGGGCAAGCCCCCACACCGGTAAGGATCACAATGAAGCTATCAGGAGAAAAGACTGCAATTTCTATCGATGAAGAAGGAATGGAGAAAAAATCCAGGAGGAGCTTTTAAGAACACGTCTAGTCCAAGATAAGACTGAGTCTAAAAAGCGGAAGTCACAGGAGGAGGAGGAGGTGTGTCATCGCTTTTGCAGACTCAGTCCTATTGGATAATAGATGGAGTTAACCCATGCCTGGATGCTGTCTCCACTAATATGGAGAATGTTGTCTTCCAGATAGTGCAAAAGAAGACAAAAAACATTTTCCCTTCCATCCAGTATTGGCCAATGTAACATGGGGGGAAAAAATCTAAAAATGACCACGTGTCTTAGTATGAGGGGGAATAATTTCCACATTGTTCACTATATTGTTTCTTGAGCTGCATTCCCAAAATATCTGACAGCCATTTTCTTCATGAATTAGAAGCAGAAGCAAATTTTCTAGAATGGAAGAGAGCTCCCTGTGTTCCAGGAAGTGCAATGCCTATGTTTCTGTGAAAATCAGACTTTCAAGAATATCCCCTAAACTCCGCCGAAGATGTTACCTAGCCTGGTAACGAAACATTCAGAAACCAACCCACAAGCTCGGAGAATGAACCTTCACCCTCATCCTACACCTGAGCTACAGATATTTGCCACTATTGCAAACAGAATATTTTATTCAGACATGAATTAAACAGTAATATCTGAGAAGATTCTACACTGGGAATAACTAAAATTATCTAGTCGCATCTGATAGAGATATGGTAAACTCCCTCCTCCTAGAAGAGGATGAATAGAATGGGAAAGTCAAAATAAAGCCTTCTGTAGAGATACTGTACATCAGTTAATCTTTCCTGCAGACTGACACTGACTCCATAGGAACTATTTATTTCGGTTATTTCTTGTGGGATATAGCTATTTTGACACACACAATAGTTTGCTCTGCCATGCTTTGTGAATGTCTTTTTAGATAATTTCTGGAACTTCTAAAGTGGAGTGCAGAACATGTAGCAAGCCAGGAGAACACAAACACAAGACCATCCTGGCATGAAATACACGGGCCAAAATCTTTTTCAACACTGAAAGTGAAGCATAAATAGAGCTCATGAAATATTCCCCCCAATTAGTTTTGATTGTTGTTTTTTTAATCCTGAGTGAGACTCTTAGAAACTAAGTTTGGAGGATAAGTGAAACCTAAAACTACCAGAGATAAAGATGGGCAGAAATATGGAACACTTTTTCATCTCTGCCTGAGCTTCTGTTATTAAAAGGACCCTTTGAGGTAGCGTCCCTGTCCATAATCACACACCTCAGGAAGCCGATAAAGCTTCACGGTGCGTTGCATAGTCATGTTCCTACTGAGGTGGGAAAATTTGACTTCAATCAGCTTGCGTGGATTCAGTGACCGATGCCAGTACCTGTTTTAAAAAAACAACATCCTAGGTTACTCATCCCATTTATATGCTATTCTTCCTCAAGGGGGGTAATTTGAAACCTATCAACAAAGCTTAATTCATTATCCGAACTATATTTTACTCTTATATTCAGAAGGGAAAGTATATATTTTCTCAATCTCCAAGAACAATGAGCAACTGTCAGTCTAAAGCATGTTTCCTTCCAGCATCTCATATTCATCTTTGTCCAATCACTCAGGACTTTACAAGTAAAACCTACTTTCTTAGCAATAGTGATATAGCTAGCATTTATCTGTATCCATCCACTGCAAAACATACAGCATCAGAAAACCTGGTACCCCTCCCTCTCTTCCTCACAATGAATCTGTCTGTCCATACTGGCAGAGAGATGAGAGAATTAAGATTGAACCTCTGTGCCTAACTCACTGAGGCAGAAACAAAATTGGAGTTTTAAGCTTTCAAAGCAAACTTTAACCCTCACCCCCATTAACTGGTGTGACACTGAGAATCACTGGCTTAAACAATTGCAGTTTTATTTGTTCTGTATAGCTTCCAAATACACTCTGGTTTGTTCTCACAGCTAAAATAATTAGTTAACCAGCCAGGCCAAAAACCTCCACTTTCTACTTCAGTTCTGAAAACCTATGCCTAAAAATGTAGTGTGACTCGAGTTTGCTTACAATATTTAAGGATTCATCAGCTCAATAGTGTCCTCTCTTGCTCAATAATTCCCTTTTCAGGCTTGAGGACTAGTTTTCCATTCATTTTTAAAGTAAAGGGTACATCTAAAAGATGGGTTTTTTACTTTAGGTAAACAAAAGTAAAACACAGAGGGAAGTAAAGTAGAAAAGGAAAGAAACCCTAGTAATTGATACCTACCTGCATGTCCCAACAGGCTTTGGTAGAACTACACCAGCTGTGTATACTGCCTGGAAAACCCCTTCCAAGTGGACCCGTCGGGTGATCTCCCGTATCAGAACAGGTGCCACCCTCTTGGAACGCAGTTTCTTGTGCACACAAAGGAAGTTTATTTCTACCATCTTCTTTTTCCTTTAAAGGAAGACGGGAAACCATTACTCATTGCTCACTGCTGTCTGTCACAATTTGGAAAGAAAACTGGAAAACTACAAAAAAAGATGCTTGCCTGCCCAGGCTTTAAGTCTAATTTCTATATTTGCCCAAGGCCACATCTTTTTCTTCTCTCTAGCTAAGAACCTAAAACATGCTTTCTCTCTCTACAGTAACAGAGTTGGAAGGGACCTTGGAGGTCTTCTAGTCCAACCCCGTCCAAGCAGGAGACCCTATACCATTTCAGACAAATAGCTGTCCAATCTCTTCTTCAAAACCTCTAGTGATGGAGTACCCACAACTTCTGGAGGCATGTGTCAGGCTCCAAGTAATGCACCCATCACAAATCGAACTCCGAGGCATTGCTTTTCCTCAAAGAACAAATTTATTTAGATACACCATCTTGGCGCTACTGGTGAAAAGCCAGTACTAAAGTTCCCAGGCTTTTCACCCCAATATAAGTTTCAGTTTCTCAAGTTTCCAAAACAACTGTCACATTGTCTAACCAAGATGGGAGCTGGTTGCTCAGCGACATCTCTCCTCCTCCTCCTCCTCCTCCTCCGGTCAGCCAGACATTGGAATGTGGTTGACTCATCAGTTAGGAATGATGTTTTGACTGAAGGCTCCATCCCCCTTCAACTCCAAACTGTGTCCAACTGAATTCATTTCAGAATGCCCAAGGATACAAACAATCCCACACCCCAATCAAATTCAGGCTTGACAGGCTGCCCCCCCTCAACAGAAGGAACCACCCTGCAAAGATAAAACACTGTGGGGTTAGTCACTGCCACTAGCCCCCTCTCCCACCCCCGGGAGGCCCCTTCGGTTTCTGAGGGTACTTGTCATGGAACTGCTTTACTAATCTATCTGCGCTTACTTTCCAGCTCTTTACCCAGGTGGCCTCAGAAAGCGGGTACCCCTTCCAGTACACCAAGTATTCCAACTTTCCCCTTTGTACTCTCGAGTCTAAGATCCTCTTTATTTCGTAATGAGTTTGACCCTCGATCACCATGGGCTTATGGGGTGCTCAACCCACTGGACGGATTTGTGAACTCACTGCTGGTTTCAGCAGGCTACAGTGGAATACCGGATGTACCTTCCCCAACAACCGGGGAAGTTGAAGTCGTACCGTGACTGGGTTTATCACTTTCACTATGGGGAATGGTCCTAGGAAATTGGGACCAAGCTTCTCCGAGGCTAGTTTTAATTTCAGATATTTTGTGGACAAGTAAACCCTATCCCCTACCTTGGGGAGACCGGTGCTTATCAGCCTGTTTTTTATATGCCTTCGCTGCCTCGCTTAGGGCCTGTTTCGTATTTTCCCATGCTTTCTTCAGCGACTCCATCCACTCAGTTAGTGACATGGAGGAAGGGGGGTTCCCTAGGGAGCTCTGGCATATGGACAAATTCCACTCCACTGGTCACTTGGAAGGGGGTCAGGCCAGTGCTGCTGTGCACTGCATTATTGTACGCCACCTCAGCAAATGGCAGCAACTCTGCCCAGTCTGATTGCTGATAGTTGACGTAACATCTTAAGTACTGTTCCACCATGGCGTTAGGCCGTTCTACGGCCCCGTTAGTGCTCAGATGAAATGCAGAACTAAGTCCTTTCGAGGACCCGATGGCCCTCATGAACTCCCTCCAGAATTTAGCCGTGAATTGGACCCCCCGATCGGAAATGATTCTGCGGGGGACTCCATGCAACCTATAAATATGCTTGATGAATAGGTTTGTTCTGCCCCAGCGACGAGCCACCAATAATACACACACACAAACTGCCAAACACTGTTCTTTTACTAATAAATGTCTCCTAATAACTTCTTAGGAGCAACATAATAGTTTGAAAACAAAATAAAGGCAGAATAGGTTTTTCCAAACCTCCACTGGTAAATGTCTAATCTTTAACAGCTGGCCGGAGTCCAAGAGATACTATGATGAGGTCTGACTGTATTTGGCAATACTCCCAGAACTAGGAATGCAGGAAATAAGACCTGTACTGGAACAAGTACACGAGCAGACTGGAGTCACAAAGATCAAGATTGATATCAAATGTCGTTTCCTGCAACAAGGCTCAGCGTGGTCAGGGCTTAAATAGTCTAAGGGTGTGACCACTTAGCCTGCAGCTCTACTCTCTTGTCTTCTAGCAGCCCTGCGTGCCCGAGCATTGAGAAGAAGAGGCTCCTCCTCTTCTTCTTCGGCCCTGATTGGCTCCTCAGGAGGTACAGAAGGCCCTGCTTGACTCTCAGCCTCCTTGCTCTCTGACTCGGGTGCCAGGTACACGGGCCGATGGTACCTCGCCACAACCGCCTCATCGTCCTCCTCGCTCTCTGACTCGGGCGCCAGGTGCACGGGCCGATGGTACCGTGCCACAACCGCCTCATCGTCCTCGGGATCCATGATCACCGGCACGGAACGCTGGCGGGCCACAACAAGGTTAGCCAACTTCCGTGCTGACGGGAGTCCTGGGCAAGCTACAAAATGGTCCTGTTTGGAAAACAAGTCTACAACGGTCCAAATGACCATACTTCCCCCACTCTCAGGGAGTTCGACAATGAAATCCATAGCTATCTTTTCCCAGGGTCGAGACGGGTCTGCCACTTGCTGGAGTAATCTGGGGGGGGGTCCTCCCCGGCTTCATCTTCATCGCCGCGCAAGTGGCACAGCTGTTTACATAGTCCTTAACGTCTCTTTTCATTCTCAGCCACCAGAATTGTCGCCTGGCCATGTGCAGGGTCTTCAGGTCAAGAAACTTGGTTTTAGAACTGGGAGGAAGCTCTCTGCCGACACCACCTAAACCTCGCTTCTTTACAAGCTGGGAAAAAGAGCCCTCCCTCCTTTCTTGCTGGGGAAGACAACACCGGAGCCACAAGGAGTTGGTTGTAGAACTGGGAGGAAGCTCTCTGCCGACACCACCTAAACTCAGCCCGACTGAGCAGGAAAAGGCAGGCAAGAAAACACCTCCTATTATCCTGAAGAGGCTTTGGCATAAAGAAAATCAAGCTGGGATGAGGACAGCATAAAAAAGACATCGTATACAGACCTATGAAGATCTATGAAGAAACCAACTATTGGACTGGCTAACTAACCTGATTTGGTGCTCCAAACCTCAGATTGAATTTTGGCTTCTTTCTGGGGAACTACTCAGGCAAGCTTTTGTTCCAGAGACTGTTTTGATTTTGATGTGTGTTCCTTTCCTTGTTATCTACTTGGCCTTGGGTGAATTGCTGGTTTGATCTGGCGGCTGTGTGTGAGTTGAAACCTGAAACGGGACTGTTTGTTCCAGACACACACACTTTTCCTGCCTCTGAGAGGGGGAACTCAGATTCAATTTTGGCTTCTTTCTGGGGAACTACTCAGGCAAGCTTTTGTTCCAGAGACTGTTTTGATTTTGATGTGTGTTCCTTTCCTTGTTATCTATTTGGCCTTGGGTGAATTGCTGGTCTGATCTGGCGGCTGTGTGTGTGTTGAAACCTGAAACGGGACTGTTTGTTCCAGACACACACACTTTTCCTGCCTCTGAGAGAGTGAAAAACTTTTGAAACTGTAATGGAACAACTCACAGAGGGCCTCTGTTTGTAATCATCCGGCTGTCTGGGAGGGAGACGGTCGAGGCCGTTTAGCAGTGGGCCCCCTGGGCGTGTTTCATCAGGGTCCATCCGGGGAGCACCTCGTCGGGGCCTGCTTCCACACCGGAGATCGTGGCCTGCTGTTTTCCCCTGTTGGAGCCTTCCTGTTTCCCCTCCTTGGAAAGGAACAAGGAACTCAGAACCACATTAACAAGGATCTTGGTGACTTTGTTTGTGTCCCACCAGCTCAGTGTTCTGCAGGCCCTGCTGGATATGAGATGTTTTATGGGCAAGTTACATTCATGGGTCTTAACAACAGCCCATATCAAAGAGGTGTTTTCTTTATGACAATCTATTTCCAT
>QLTV01002577.1:9698-26243 GCA_003457575.1 Thermophis baileyi
TGCAATCTGGAGTCCAAACTTTTCTTCACCTCATAATGAGACTCACCCTGCTCCACAATCAGCTTTGGGGGAGCAGCAGGTTAAGGTCTCAATCTAGATCCCACAGCAGGCTGTAACAGGCTGCAATGGAAAACAGGATGAATTTTTCCCAGTATGCGGGGGAGATTTAACTCTATGGTTACTGGGTTAATCACTTTTACTACGGGGAAGGGACCTAAGTATTTCGGTCCTAACTTTTTACTTTTCAAACTCAAGTGTATATATATGGTAGAAAGATACACACAATCTCCCACCCGAAAGGGGGGTTGGAGAGATCGGTGTTTGTCAGCTTGTTTTTTGTATGCTTCGGCCGCTTCAGTCAGGGCTTTTTTGGCATTCTCCCAGCCTTTCTTCAATGACTCCATCCATTCATTTAGAGTCATGGAAGAAGGCTGTTCTCTCGGCAGCTCTGGCATAGGAACAAATTCCATGCTGCTTGTAATCTGAAAAGGCGTCAATCCCGTATTGCTGTGCACTGCATTATTGTAAGCCACTTCTGCAAAAGGAAGCAAGTCAGTCCAAAATCTTCTTCACCTCATAATGAGTCTCACCCTGCACCACAATCAGTTTTGGGGGAGCAGCAGGTTGAGGTCTCAATCTAGATCCCACAACAGGCTTTAACAGGCTGCAATGGAAAACAGGATGAATTTTTCCCAGTATGCGGGGGAGATTTAACTCTATGGTTACTGGGTTAATCACTTTTACTACGGGGAAGGGACCTAAGTATTTCGGTCCTAACTTTTTACTTTTCAAACTCACGGTTGGAGATCACCCATCGCGGAACTCCATGCAGCCAGTAGATTTGTTTGACGAACATATTGGCCAATTTCTTAGCTGAAGGGAGTCCAGAACAAGGAACAAAATGGGCCTGTTTGGAAAACAGATCTATCACAGTCCAGATTACAGCGTTGCCGCCACTTTCCGGGAGATCTACTATAAAGTCCATAGCTATTTCTTCCCATGGGCGGCTGGGCTCAGCTACCTGTTGAAGCAAACCGGGAGGCTTCCCCAGTCTTGTCTTATTGCTAGCACACGTGGCACAACTTTTTACATAGTCCTCCACATCAGCTTTCATTTTTGGCCACCAAAACTGCCGTCTCATCAGATGAAGAGTCTTTAGAAATCCGAAGTGACCAGCCAACCGAGAATCATGGCTATGCTTGAGCACCAGAAATCTCATGCTGCTGGGGATGTAAATCTTCGACCCTTTCCAGGCTAGTCCGTCCCGGGTTGTCAAAGTGTCTCGATTGTCGGCTAGCCACGGGTCGGTAGATAGTGCTGCCTTCAAATCAGCAGTTAGCTTTCCATCGATGGGGTCAGTCCACCTGCTGGCCTGGCTCCTGGTAGTGACCTGCGCCACACTCTGTGTGTCTGGGATGATGGCGTGGACGACTTCCTCCCGCTGGCTGTCATATTGGGGTTTCCTTGACAGGGCGTCTGCAAGCAGGTTCTTCCCCTCCCCCCAGGATATATTTCAGCTTGAAATCAAACTGCTTGAAGTACTGCGCCCAGCGGACCTGCTTGGGGGAGAGCTTTCGCGGGGTCTTTAAAGCCTCAAGGTTCTTATGGTCGGACCAGACCTCGAAGGGGATCTTGGCCCCCTCCAGAAAGTGCCACCACGATAGAAGAGCCCAACGAATGGCAAAGGCTTCCTTCTCCCATACTGCCCACCTCCGCTCGGTGTCTGTGAGCTTTTTGGACACATAGGTGCAAGGCAGCAGCCGTCCCTGGGGGTCTTTCTGGAGGAGCATGGCTGCCACTGCCACATCGCTGGCATCAGCCTGGATGATGAACTGCCTATCTGGGTCTGGGTGCTGAAGAATGGGTTCTTCTGCAAACAGCCGTTTTAAGCTTTCGAATGCTTTTTGACAGTTTAGCGTCAGTTTAGGCTAGAGGCTGCGCTGGCCGCAGCTTTGCGGGGGAGGACCCTGTCTTTAGCAGCTCCATAAGCAGCAGAGCCACTTCTGTGAAGGCTGGGATGAATTGCAGATAGAAATTAGAGAACCCCAGGAAACTTTGCAGCTGTTTCCGGGTGCGAGGGGGTTGCCAGTCAAGTACGGCTCGCACTTTCCCAGGATCCATTTCTATGCCTTCGCTTGACACTTGGTAGCCCAGGGAAGTTTTGTGAAATTCACACTTGGACAGCTTCGCATAGAGTTTTGCGGCCAACAGTTTTTTCAGCACTTGTCGGACTAGTTTCACATGTTCTTCTAATATCTCACTGAATGTAGGAATGTCGTCCAAGTAGACAATCTCTCTCTTATATAAGTGCTCATGCAGCACTTCGTTAATCAATTGCATGAATACTGCAGGGGCTCCTTGGAGACGAAAGGGCATAAATTTGAATTGGAAGCTACCCAATGGGTAGTTGAAAGCAGTCTTCCACTCATCCCCCTCCCTTATGCGCACCCGGTAATAGGCTTCTCTCAAGTCCAGTTTTGTAAACACCTTCCCTTTTGAAAGGTGGTAGGTGGTAGGGGGTGGGAGGGGGTAGGTGTTTTCCACGCACACCGCATTTATTGCATGAAAATCCACGCAGAGCCTCATCCCCCCCCCATCTTTTTTTTCTTTAAAAAGCACCAGGGCGGCTACTCTGGACTTTGTAGGTTGGATGAACCCTCGGGCCAGGTTGGTGTGGATGTACTTCCTCAGCTCGGCCATCTCTTTTGGGGTCATTGAGTACATCTTTGGCTTAGGGAGTTTAGCCCCGGGTTCAATCTCAATCGCACAGTCGGTCTGGCGATGGGGGGGGGGAAGATGTTGCATTCTTCCTCACTGAATGCTTCAGCCAGGTCCCTGTATTCTTTGGGGACCTGGGGAGTTCCAGGAAGGACTTATATGGCCGTCATGACCGCCTCTCATTGGTGGGGGCCCTGTGGGCTTGCCTCTGTGAGTCTTGCCTCAGGGGGGACGGGTGGCAAGGGCCCCATGCCTATCCTGATTTTTCAGTAGCCATCCTCCCATTTAATCGTCCGGGCCCATTTGTCTAGCCAGGTAAGCCCCAGGAGGATTGACTCTGCCATTTTGGGGGCTACCATGAATCGAATGAGTTCTGTGTGGTTCCCCAGCTCCATTCTGACTAGCTCAGTGACTCGTGTAGCAGGGGTGCCACCTATTAAAGTCCCATCTACTTGCTCAAAGTGTATAAGGCGGTTTAGAAGGTGTGTCTTTATGCCTAGCTGCTCGACAATGGAGGAGCTAATCAGGCATCGGGTGCAGCCAGTGTCTATTACTGTTGCTACCTCCCCTTGCACCCCTGTCTCTGGCACTATCAGTTTGTGACCGCAAATGGGCGGATGGTTCCACTTACCATCGGGTCGTCTTCACCACTGCTATCGCTGGCCGGCCTGGGCGGAAGGTCCTTGGTCGAGGTCTCCTCACTCTCGCTGAGGGGAGGGGGGACCTCGACTGCCTGCTGGGCAAATCGGCTGGCATTTGGAGGCTTTCTTTGAGCCCTTCGGCCCCGGGCAGCCGTGGCGGGACATTGTTGTGGAACCGGTGCAGGTGCTAGACATTCGGAAGCCCGATGACCCCCTTGTCCACAACAGTAGCATTTGATAGTCCCTGTAGGTTGAGCAGGGGGGGGACTCAGCAGGTTTAGTCAGAGGACGCCTAGCCAAGGTTCTCCTTGGGAGCCTCTCAGCAGAGGGTTTGCGGCGTGGGTGGATTTCTCTATCCAGAGCTATTGACATGGTATACAGTCTTGCAGCCGCTCGGGCACCCCTCTGATGCCACAGACTGTTCTGACTTCTTGATTAATGGCTTCTTTAAAATAGTGCAGAAGTATTCTGTCCGGCCAATGCATTAGGTTTCCTGCGACCCGTCTAAAGTCCCATATGAAGTCCTTTATTGGTCGATTACCTTGCTTCATCACTTTTATTGTGGCCTCATTTTCGTTGATTCAGTCAGGGTCGTCAAATCTGGCCCAGAGCAGCTCAACAAAGCCCTCGGCATCATTTAGTTCAGCAGCTCCCTCATTGTGTAGCTGGGATACCCAGTCCACAGCGTCTCCTTCATTCATCCCATCTGTAATCGCAGATACCAAGTCGCGATCTGTTTCGTACTGTTCTCTGTACTGATCTATATGAGCCCAGATTCGGCTGAGAAAGTACGCTAGCTTGGTAGGCTTGCCATGAAAGGTTGCCCTAAACTGGAGCAACGGTGGCCTCGCCGGTGGAATCGGCACGGCAACTGGTGGTTGGGCAGGTACCTGCTGGTGCGCTGCGGCGGGCGGCGGGGCAGGGACCTGTTGGGGCGCTGCGGTGGGCAGCGCTGCTGGCTGCGGGAATGCGGCCGGCGTTAGGACCGGGGCCGGCTGTTGAGCTGCCATGGGGGGGGGGCTCCAGCTGGCTGCTGGCTCAGACCCCACTGCTGTGCCGGGATCGTTGGGGCAAATTGGGCCCATGGTGATCCCGAGAAGGACGGAGCAGGCGGTGCTGGCATCCACTGGCACTGGACCCACCGGTGGCCGGGATAGAACCCCCAGCCTGGGGGGATGCATTCCACAGGGGGTAGCAGGAGGGCCGGTTGGCAAGGGGGGGCAACTGGTGGTTGTAGCTTACCCCATGCCAGCTGCATCTGCTGTCTCCCTCCTGTTGCTTGATCCTGCTGCGCCGATCCGATCACCCTTGGCCGAGTAGAAAGATGCCGACGCCATGCTAGTTCCACTACCAGGTCCTGGATCAGGAAAAGTGAATGTGGGTTGAGTTAAGCTCCATGTCACTTGCGGGGGCTGCGACAGCAGTGCATAACTTCCCACTTCAAGCTGCTCAAAACGCTCCAGGAGCCCGGACAACGATTGGCTTCGAGACGCATGCAACAGGTTCCAGTCTCGGGGAGTTTCAGACGCCAGGGTCCCCACATCTTTCCATTCTGGCTCGTGGGGCGTCTTCATTGGGCTGGAGATGGAATGATATTCAGGCGGTCGTTCTTCCAGTCCCATCTCTGAAATTGGATCAGACTGGCAACTTTTCCAGAAATCCATCTCTTTGGGCCGGGCACCTAGCCTTCGGGTCGTCTCTGCAGCTTCAAGGGCTTGCACCATGTCCTCAGAAGGAGAATACCGGGTCTCGATAAGTTCTCTGGTATCCGCTCCCATGGCTCCTTCTGTGATCTCTTCTCTCTCCTCCATCTTCGCTGAGTCTTCGCACTACCTGAGGTTTAGGTTAGTGCTGGGGCTCAGCACCCCGGACAGCCCCCTTTCGGAGTGCCGCTTAGTTATTTAGAGATTTGGGTTAATGTCAGGGTTCCAGAAAACATCACCAACAAAATAAAACTCCGAGGCTAGAAGTTCCTCAAAGATCCAATTTATTAGAGATGTCATGTTGGCACATCTGGGAAAACCCTGAATCTGAAAGCTTCCAGGTTTTCCCCACCCAGTTGAAAGTTCACAACCCTGCCCACACCCACAAGTTCATCACATGGTCCAACCAAATCTTCACATTCAACTGGATACCATCTCCAGGCAGTCCCAAGCAGGTACAGGCAAAAATGTCCTTGAATAAGGAATGTTGTTATGACTAATTTTCTACCGCTCCAACGAAAAAACCCCTCCCGATTTCCCAGGCTAAAATATGTGGCAGTTGAAGCAAAAATAAAAAATGGCTTCCAAAACTGACAGTTCCTTGATGTCGATAACATATTTTTCTAACCAATAGGAAAAGTTCGGAAGGATTCCCGGTGCCGAGTCGAGGACGGACCATGAACTACAGAGACCGAGTTCGTGTGCTCAACTTGCGACGAAACCTGAACCAACTTGACAGTCTCACCAAAGAGAAAGAGCTGCTCATTCAAAAAACAAGGTCAGTTTTTTTCACCGTTGTCTTCCTTTTTCTGCCAGGCCCGTAGCTCAGAAATTTATTCCGGCTCCATTTGGAAGACGAGGCAGATGCTAACAAGGAAATAACTCAATTAACTTTAATTACCAAACAATCCAAAAGATGTAGAAAGTATCAGAGGTGGTATTCAGCCGGTTCTATCCGGTTCGGGCGAACCGGTAGTGGCGACTGCGGGTGGCCCTGCCCACCCGCCTGGACGTACTGTCGTCCCATTTATCCACGTTTTCGAGGCTCTGCGCATGCGCAGAAGGGCGTGCGCATGCGTGGAGGTGGCGCGTGTGAGCGAAGCATGCGCGCATGCGCGTGCGCTCACATTTGCGAACTGGTAGCAAAGGTAAGTGAATACCACACCTGGAAAGCATCAAATCAAAATCAGGACATTTATTCCTTTATAGGCAGGCCTCAGCTTACGACCACAATTGAGTCTGGAATTTTGGTCATAAGTCATCGCGGTTGTAAGTCGCGACACCATACACGACCAGACTCAATTTTACGACTGTTTGTACGACAGTTGTTCAGCGAGTTGCTGTGATCCTTAAGCAAACCGCACGGTTGTACATCAGAATCTAATGGCCATTTTTGGCCAGAAAGCAGCAAACAAAAAGAGTTGCAAAATGTAATGGCGTGACGTTGCAACGGGACATGAATGCTAGCCAGTTGCCAAGGCTCAAAATGCGATGTCATGACTGTGGAAGAAGCTGCTGCAGTCATAACTTTGAGGACGAGTCCTAAGTAACTTTTTTTGAGTTCATCGTAACTTCGAGCGGCTATTAAGCAACTGGTCGTAAGTCAAGAACTACCAGTATTGCCGTTTCAGGATGTCACAACCGGCATGGCGTCTCTGGGTGCAGCATGGGAGTAGAACACAAGCTGTATGCAGAAGATGATATACGTCACACACATAAGTGTCATCATCCCCAGCAGGGGTGGGTTCTAACTTACCTCGTTGCCAGTTCGCTTCCTCCTGCACCGCGTGGCTGCGCCGCGTGGGCGTGTGCGCCTCGTGGGTGCGCGCTTTGCAAAATTTTTTAAAACAATTCAAAAAAAAAATTCAAAAAAAAAAAAAAAGACGGCGGCGCCCACGGACCAGCACCGACTGAACCGGATCGGTGACGTCATCGTGACATCACCAGTGGGTTGCTACCAGCTCGGGCGAACCGGGAGGAACCCACCTCTGATCCTCAGCCACTATGGCCAATGATCCAGCTGGCCAGGATAATGGGAGGTGTTGTTTAGCACATCTGGAGGACAAGTTCAGGAAAGCAGAGCTAGACTGACTGCAGCCAGCCCATTTTAGCGAAAGTGCTCTCATGTTGATATTTCTCCACTGGTTGGGTGAATCAGGCCTTGTTAATGAAAATTATATATAGGTAACTAGTCTCATGCTCCTTTACCTGGGAGCCAGCAGATCTAAAGGATGACCTGAGAAACATTCACACTAAAAGGGAGATTAGAACTCCCTTTTCCTCTTCCCTCCTCCTCTCGTTTCCTTTTGTGTAGCACCTCTCCCCTGGCGAACCCTTGGGCTAGTTATTCCTTTTAATCCATGCAATGGTATATTATCAGCATGGGAGGGTGAGTGATGCCACAGATGTCCAAGAAGAAACGGTCTGCGCCAACCACTCTGGCTGAATCCTGCTCTCCTCTTATTTTCAGAGAAGAGTTGGCGACTTGCCATGACCGACTGGACATGCTCACCGACCAGCAGAAGGACGTGGAGAAAGAAATTGAGAAGGAGAAGAAGGATGGGAACACGTATGTAGTTCGTCCAGCTTACCAGCAGTTTCTTCTCCAGGTGTTTCCAAGGGGGTATAAAATTGGCTGAATTCGGCTCCGTTTGGTGGCTGAAAAATCCCTATCTGCCACCTCTTTGATTTCTTCTGTGTAAAGGTATTTAATGAATTAGCGATTAAGGTCTTCGATAAACAAAACAGAGTTATCCCCAGAGACCGTAGTCAGCTACAGGAAGAGTTAACCTTTTGCTGGGTGCAGGCCAAAAAAAAAAGAAAAGTCTATTTCTGGTGCCATCTTTTATCTGTCCCACAAGTTATTAGTGTGTGAAAATGGGCTTTTGTTCAGTGAATGTAGGTCCGTGCAGTTGCTTTCAAACAGCTCGCTTTTCTTCGCTTCTACCTCAGAGGCAAAAATGCACCCAGAAGAGAGAACCAGCACTGGGGACAAACAATGGTTTCCCCCCCCCCCCACAAACACTCTTTTCGTACAGTTTAATCGCAAAGAAATTGCTATGGTCCATTCCCTCAAAGCAAAACGTTGGTTAAAATGTTCTTGGGGTGCAAAAGTTCTTGCACTGGGATCAGCCAAGAAATCAGAGAGCTGGAAGGGACCTTGGAGGTCTTCTAATCCAGCCCCCTTACCCAAGGCGGGAGTCCTGATACCATCCTGGACAAATGGATGTCCAATCTTTTCTTGAAGACCTTCAGCGGTGGAGCCCCCACAACTCGGGGAGGCAAGCTTGTTCCACCCGGTGAATTGTTCTCACCGTGGGGAAGTTCCAACTTGGATCCCCCTCTGAGTAGCTTCCACCCGTTGCTTCTTATCCTGCCCACAGGACCTATGGAGAACAAATGGACCCTCCCCCCCTCTTCCCTGTGATAACTTTTCAGGATTGGAGGACTGCTATCACATCACCCTTAAGCCTTCTCTTCGTTAGGCTGAACGTACTTAGTTCCCTTAGCCCAGGAGTGTCAAACTCAAGGTCCGCGGGCCGGATGCGGCCCACTGGGTGCTTAGATCTGGCCCGCGGAGCCAGCCTGGAAATAGCAAAGGACCGGCCCACAGTGCCTTTGCTAGCGAAAACGGGGCCTGCTCCAGCGCTAGGCCCCGCATGCTCTTCCCCACTCTGAGACACCTCATGTGCATTTCATGACCTGCGCATTCGATTAACAAATGCATTGGATAAAGCAGGGAGTGATCACGTTCATTTAACGTGATTCAGTCAAACGAATTCTCTGGTTACAAATTCTATTACATTCGTAACTCGAGGATTGCCTGTATAATGAGAGTTAATGAGACCCTACCCTGTTTCCCCCAAAATAAGACATCCCCTGATAATAAGCCCAATCGGGCTTTTGAGTGCATGGCAATAAGGCCAAGCGCTTATTTCAGGGTTCAAAAAAATATAAGACAGGGTCTTATTTTCGGGGAAACATGATAGATAGATAGATAGATAGATAGATAGATAGATAGATAGATAGATAGATAGATAGATAGATAGATAGATAGATAGATAGATAGATAGATAGATAGATAATATGAAAATACCCTGTTTCCCCCAAAATAAGACATCCCCTGATAATAAGCTCAATTGGGCTTTTGAGTGCATGGCAATAAGGCCAAGCGCTTATTTCAGGGTTCAAAAAAACAAAAAAAAGGGTCTTATTTTCGGGGAAACATGATAGATAGATAGATAGATAGATAGATAGATAGATAGATAGATAGAGAGAGAGGGCTGTGTGCAGCCCTCCCAAGCTCTGTTTTCGCTGGCAGAGAGTTGGAGGAGGCCATCCCAGCCAAAAATGGAGCTTGGGAGCCCCTTTTCGCTGGCAGAGCGCTCGGGCCACCACAGTCGCCCCCGAAACAAGTGACGTCAAGCTGGCCATGCTCACCCCGGGCCTTCCGAGGTCAAACACAACCCTGATGCAGCCCTCAATGAAATTGAGTTTGATACCCCTGCCTTAGCTAGTCATGGTACGGTTTAGCCTCCAGATCCCTTACCATTTTTGTTGCTCTTCTCTGCACTGTCTATGGAGATTCTCAGTCATCCAGGCCATGGTTGTCCCAAAGATGCTTTTTCAAAAGGCAGCTGGACCTTTCTTTTTTTTTTCCCTTGAAGACCTTTGGGTCTTTCTCTGAATTCCTTCTAGATGTCCTCTTTGATTCATTCTTCCCAGTCACCGGATTTTTCGGGTTGCTTTTTATCTGTCATTCAAGAGAATCGATTTTTCTTAATCCCCAAGGGCTGTTGTGCGATCCGCAGTGCCAGTCAATCGTGGGATTATTGTCGTTTGTTTATTTGGGGATGCTACAGTTCTGTATACCCTGCGTGGGATGCGAAATGCTAGTGCATCAGTCTCCCCCTTCCTCACATTTTGTCTCAAACATTTAGGATTATAAATCAGCGTTCCTCCTTTCTGATCTGCCGGATCTATTTAGAAGCTTGTTACTATATTTGGGATATTTTTCTCTGCAATGTTTTTTTTCCCCTTCCCCTCCTCAATAAACTTTCCAGAACTCGGCTGCATTTCATGTACAGTACTAGCAACTCCAATCTTTTTAAAATTCTCCCTCCCTCCCTCTCCCTCCATCTCCCTCCCTCCCTCTCTCTCTCCCTCTCCTAAAAGAGCAAATGGGGGTAGGGAAGAGAAACCTTGCTGAATTCCATTCCATTCCATTCCGTTCTTTCTTTTCCCCCCTCTCCCTCTCCCTCTTTCTCTCTCTCTTCTTTCTTTCTTTCTTTCTTTCTTTCTTTCTTTCTTTCTTTCTTTCTTTCTTTCTTTCTTTCTTTCTTTCTTTCTTTCTTTCTTTCTTTCCCTCTCTCTCTCCCTCCCTCCCTCCCTCCCTTTCTCCCTCCCCTCCTTTTCTCCTTTGTCTCCCAGTGTTTGAAAAGTGTACAAATACAACACAACGTTGGCACCGGCTTTGGGAGACGGCACACAACTGTCGTGCTGGCTCCGCTCCTTCAATTTGCTTGAATTAAAAGCTGTCGGGAAGGGGGGGGGCGGAGGGGGGCTTGTACGCAGCGGATCAACTACATTTGCACCCACCCTTGTTGCTTCTTGCAATCAATTGAGTTGATATAATTGTGCCAAGGCGGAACGCATTATGTGCCGGCTGGCAAAAAAAAATCAAAAAAAAAAATCCATGCCAATCAGCGGAATAAAAAGCCTCATTATGTGCCGGCGAGCAAAAAAAAAACGAATGGGCGAAGGTGACCCCGCAAATGCTTAAATTTAAAAGAAACAATCGGAGGCAGGACCGGATAAAAGTTGCATTCTGTTTCAATAAACCAGAGTAAATCAGGTCCTCTCCCAAGGAAAATGCCCTCGTTCATTTTCTTTTTCCCTTGCAGCTAGAGGCCTGGCATTTGGGAAAGCTGGCATCCAGGAACAAATGGAATCTTGTCTCTGTGATATTTTCCCATTATCATCCAGTTTCTGTCGTGTTACAAAACATTAGGATTAAATTGGGTTTAAGGGCTTTATTTAGGGCCACCCATCAAAGCACAGCCTGTGTACAGGAGTCTGAATTTCCCGTGTGTTTTTTCCTCGAACTTGCCAAATGCGATTGATTTCTAAAGATATCGCAGCACCTGGAAAATGCCGCTTCCTCCTACCTCACCTGTGTCATTTATTACCATTGTCATCCTTCCGCTCAATTCTGCTTTCCAGTCATTCTCTTTCACTTTTTTTTTTCTCAAAGAGAGCAGTTAGAATAGAGAATAGAATAACAGAGTTGGAAGGGACCTTGGAGGTCTTCTAGTCCAACCCCCTGCTTAGGCAGGAAACCCTACACCACTTCAGACAAATGGTTATCCAACATTTTCTTAAAAACTTCCAGTGTTGGAGCATTCACAACTTCTGGAGGCGAGTTGTTCCACTGGTTAATTGTTCTAACTGTCAGGACATTTCTCCTTAATTCCAGGTTGCTTCTCTCCTTGATTAGTTTCCACCCGTTGCTTCTTGTCCTGCCCTCAGGTGCTTTGGAGAATAGCTTCACTCCCTCTTGTTTGTGGCGGCCCCTGAGATATTGGAACACTGCTATCATGTCTCCCCTAGTCCTTCTTTTCATTAAACTAGACATACCCAGTTCCTGCAACCGTTTTTCATATGTTTTAGCCTCCAGTCCCCTAATCACCTTTGTTGCTCTTATCTGCACTCTTTCTAGAGTCTCAACATCCTTTTTACATTGTGGCGACCAAAACTGCATGCAGTATTCCAAGTGTGGCCTTACCAAGGCATTAGTTAAACCATAGAAACACTGAAATGGCAGAAAAACAGGACTCTGCTCTTGAATTTTAACGTTATGAATTACAGAATAGCAGAGTGGGACGGGACCTTGGAGGTCTTCTAGTTCACCCCCCTGCTCAAGCAGGAGACCCTATACCATTCCGGACAAATGCCTGGCCAATCTCTTCTTAAAACCCTCCAGTGATGGAGCTCCCACAACTTCTGGTGGCAAGTCGTTCCATTGGTTAATTGTCCTCACTGTCAGGAAATTCCTCCTTAGTTCTAGGTTGGAATTTATTCAAATTAAATTGAAATTAAAATGTGAATTTTAATTTCTCCAGAAGAGTGCCTCCTTCCTAGGCTGTGAGTTCGATCCTAGGTAAGGTAAAAGGTTCCTCTGCACATGCGTGCTAGTCGTTCCCGACTCTAGGGGGCGGTGCTCATCTCCGTTTCTAAGCCGAAGAGCCAGCGCTGTCCAAAGACGTCTCCGTGGTCATGTGGCCGGCATGACTAAATGCCGAAGGCGCGCAGAGCGCTGTTCCCACCAAAGGTGGTCCCTATTTTTCTACTTGCATTTTTTACATGCTTTCGAACTGCTAGGTTGGCAGAAGCTGGGACAAGTAACCGGGAGCTCACTCCGTTACCCGGCGCTAGGGATTCGAACCGCCGAACTGCCGACTTTCTGATCGACAAGCTCAGCATGTTAGTCACTGAGCCACCGCGTCCCTTCGATCCTAGGTAGAGGCAAATATTTCTCTCTCCGGGCACAATGAGAATATATCTGCTGAACAAAGCTCCGCATTGGTGACAGGAAGGGCATCCGACCAGTAAACGCTCTGCTAGCTCCATTCAGTTGCCCAAGACTCCACCCCACAAGGGATTGTGGGGTCGTTAAATGGTGATGGTGAGTGCCTCCTTCCTGGGCCATCTCTAGGGTTCTGTGTACAGCGAAAAAACCCCACATTCTTTGCGGTTGGGTCACGCCAGTTACAGGGGCTGTCGTGATTATTATTTTAAATGCAGGAGTTGGCTCTGATGTCTGCAGGGGGGACCAAATAAAGAAGCTCTTATTTGAAGTTCTGCCTGTCAGCTGGTGTAGAGGTTTTGAAAGAGACCGAAAAGGATTCTTTTAGAGTATAATTGAAAAACATTCCATTCCTATAAACCTCCGGAAGTTCAGAAAAACACCAGCCTGAACCCCTCCTGGATTGTTTTTGCCTTTGTGTACATGCTGATTTTTAACAATTCATTATTTCCAATTTTCTTCCCCTTCCTTCCTTTCTTTCTCTGTCCCCCCCCCCTTCCTTCTCCCTCCCCTCCTTTTAATGGCTCAGCGCGGCCGTGTCCCGCCTACAGGCATTACATCGGCGTTTGTATACTGAACTGGGAAACGAAAAGGGCCTTGAATCCAAAATCACCGCAACCCTAAATGAAAACGTGTAAGTGAAAGGAGACGGGGGGGGGGACACACGACACACGACATTGGGCCAACTCATCTTTGCGCTTTCCTCTTAATGCGATTTAGCGGCTTGGCCCAACTTTGAGAGGTGGGGGCCAATCTCTCCTGAATGTTTTATAGGGTGAAGGGGAATGGATCTATAAATATGCAAAAGGCGTTCCGGATTTTCAAGTTGGCAGCAGCTTCGTTAGGAATGTTTGAAATGCCTGAAATGCCTCAATATTCCTATATTGCTATATTCCTAAATTCCTGTATTTTCTTTAGGAATTCAAGCTGTCACTTTAGTATCCCCTCCCCTTTTCCCTCCCCTAATGAAACCTCGTAAGGGAGATCTAGCCTAAGAGGAAGCAACCAGCTTGAAGCCGCCCTGGATGAGGGTGGACTTGAACCCGTATCTCCATAGCCTACGTCCAATACCTTCCCCACTACACTACTCTGGCTGGTTGTGTTGGAAATGTGTTGACGTTTCTCAACCTGGTTGGGATTTCCTTGTGGTCTTCCATCCGAGTCCTAACCCGGTGCGACTTGGCTTCCCTGTTTTGAGATCAGTTAAAGCCACGTAGGTGTTGTGGTCCGCCAGTGGCCTGCGGAGCTGGCAGCAGAGTCGGACAGCAAGGAGGCTGGGGAGGAACATGGGCCAGTCCTGGAGTCTGGAGAAGGCTCGGTGTCAGAGGCAGAGATCCAGCCCGGGCCATCTGGGAGGTCTGTGCTGACTCCAGAGCCTCCAGAGGCTGACATCAGCAAGGCAGAGGAACAGGGGGAGCCTGTTCCCAATGCGCGCATGCGCAGAGCTGCCAGGAGGCAAGAACAGTTTAGGAGGAAAAGGGCTACTCGCGAGTAAGGCTTGGAGATGATTGGCCCCTCCCATAGGACATAAAAGAGGGGCCATTGCAGGACGCAACTTGGTTCAATTCTGGTCGGTGTAACTCATCAGCTCCGTTCTGACTCCGTGCTCTTTTTGGCCTTGCCAAGCTACTTGCCAATTAGGTCTTTGGCAGCGTGTCAAGGGAGATAAAGGTGGGTGCTTATCAGCCTTCTCCCGAAAGACTGTGGCAGACTTCTGTCGGACTAATTAAAACTGTTTGGGACTTATTACGGCTGGGAATGAACACAATTCACAGCCGTTGAAATAAAAAGAGGTTTTTTGGGACTACATTTGTGTTTTATACTTTATCAGGAAACCTAGGTGAGAACAGTAGGGCCCTAAATGGCTGATTAACTCCAGGCAAAAAAACTGCCATTTCTGTCACTAAGGGATGCGAGGGTGAGGGTTCTGGGGCCAACAGAGGCTGCTTCGAAGCATAATGTGGATGGATGTCACCAAAGCAGGTTGGATACTGATAAAACATCCCTTTGCCAAGGTTTGAAATGTGGAAGATTGAAATAGAGCAAGGAAATTTTGCCAAACTTCGCAAGCAGCTCAAAGTGGACGAGGCAGAGCTGGATCAGCAGCGCCGAGACCAAGCGGAGGAAAGGCTCCAGAAACAGAATGAGTTGGCCCAGCTCTTGAGCCAGAGGTGGCAGAACAACGAAAGGTACGGCTGGATTTCAACCCCTTCTTAAGGATGCTTCGAAATTTCCACTAGAGCTTCTGCAGAGCACCCGGAAAATCAGGAGATCCGGATTCAGTTCAAATGGGTGTAAAGATTTATCGTAAGCTCGAGCTCTCTATAAGAATCTGAACTACTAAAGGCCAAGGGAAAGTAGCGGGAGATAAGAGTAAGAAGGAATTCAAGGTGGGCTGGGATTAGAACTCTTGTGGGAGCGCAGAGACCCATGAGTGATGACGCGTTTGACCCTTCCTTCCCTCCCTCTTTCGAGCTCAGCCTGGTCGTCACCTACAGTTCCCCCATAATCGCTTCTTGTTTTCCAGAAGTGAATCCGTGCTTCCTTCTCCGCAGTTGTGATTTGGACTGCAAAATACCAAAGAGCATAGGTAGAAGGCACTCAGGTGTGCCAGCTTGGAGCCCGTAGGCTGTGCACGATGGGAGTTATAGTCCCAAATAGATATCTATGGAGATTCTCAATCATCCAGGTCGTGGTTGTCCCAGAAGTGTTTTTTTCAAAAAGCCACTGGACTTTCTTGGCATTTCCCCCCTCCCCCCTCCCCCCTTTTCTTTGAAAATGTTTCTCTTCTCATCCGAGAAACTTCTTCAGTTCTGGATGAGAAGCAAAACATTTTCAAAGTAAAAAAAACAAACAAGAAAGTCCAGTTGCCTTTTGGAAAAAGCACCTTTGGAAGTCCCAAATAGATTTGGGGTGTGTTTGATGATACATGGAGACCTGCTCTTTTTAAATCAAGAATACGGGGTTTTTTTTGTTTTGGTTTTTTTTAAAGTTTTTCCATCCTGGTTTTTTCCCCCAAGCTCAGGAAGTTCCTGCACGACTTGCAAAGACTGCAGGAAGACAACCCTTTCAGTCTGGTTTACAATCTAAAAAACAGGGGTCTCCAACCTTGGCAACTTTACAATGTGTGGACTTCAACTCCCAGAATTCCTCAGCCAGCACGTGCTGGCTGAGGAATTCTGGGAGTTGAAGTCCACACGTCATAAAGTTGCCAAGGTTGGAGACCCCTGATCTAAAAAGTATAGTGTAAAAAAGAAAAGGGGCGGGGAGGGAGGAGGAAGATGGCAAATTTGAGCTTCACACCCCAACCAGGGACAAAACATTTCAGGAACCCTGACGGGATGACTGATGAAAGTTCTTTTCTGTCTATTACACGTTAGGATTTTGCGGTCCCGTTTGAAAAGAATCCTGCTTTTTTTCCCCCCTCCGTAGAAAAATCCAGGAAGCTAGCAAGGCTTATGAAGAAAACCTGGCTACAGTGCTGGAAGATTCTCAGAGGAACCACGCAAAGGCCGTCCGGTTTCTGAAGCAGAGTTTAGGAAAGTATGTCGGTTACCTTTTCTCCTTTCAAAGAATGCAAGAGGTCCATTAACTTTTTGGATTGTCCTTCTCAAACCTGTGGCTCCAGATCTCTTCAGCTCCAAAACGTAACAGTACTTCAGAGCCACAAAGTAGTAGTAGTTTACAGCCATGACAGTAGTTCAGAGCCACAAAGTAGTAGCAGTTTACAGCCATGACAGTACTTCAGAGCCACAAAGTAGTAGTAGTTTACAGCCATGACAGTACTTCAGAGCCACAAAGTAGTAGTAGTTTACAGCCATGACAGTACTTCAGAGCCACAAAGTAGTAGTAGTTTACAGCCATGACAGTACTTCAGAGCCACAAAGTAGTAGTAGTT
>QLTV01002577.1:50207-64283 GCA_003457575.1 Thermophis baileyi
CTGCAAAATCTCCATTCCCTCCCCACTCCTGGGGGAAGGATATTGCAAAATCTCCATTCCCATCCCACTCCGGGGCCAGCCAGAGGTAGTATTTGCCGGTTCTCCGAACTACTCAAAATTTCCACTACCGGTTCGCCCGATCCGGTCCGAACCGGCTGAATACCACCTCTGGGAATGGGGCTTGCTTTCCTTCATTCGCAACTGCAGTGGTTACAGCATCAGGCTAGAAAGCCGAAGGCCCCGAGTTCTAGTCCTGCCTTAGGCACGAAGCCAGCTGGCTGACCTTGGGCCAGTTGCTTTTGTCTCAGCTCTGGGAAGGAGGCAATTGGCAAAGCATTTCTGAAAATCCTTGCCAAGGAAATTGCAGGGATTTCTCTGGGCACTTGCCAGGAGTCATAACTGACACGCACATACACACACATACACACACACACAACTGGGGTAGCACAGAAGTGAGGAGCATTAAGCAAAGCCATTTACCAGCCAGGGACTGGAAGCTCAAACATACGAAGAACGGTTGCAGGAATCGGGTTTGTCTCGTCTAGTGAAAAGAAGGACTAAGAATGACATGAGAATAGAGTGTTCCAATATTTGAGGGGCTGCTACAAAGAAGAGGGGGTGTGTCAAATTTTCAGACAGGCGAATTTCAACTCCCAGCTTGGCTGGCTAGGGAATTCTGGGAGTTGAAGTCCACAGCTGTTAAAAGTTGCCAACCTTGGACACCCCCTGTCCTGTATATGAGTTTTCTCCTGGGTTTGATATTTCCCCCCCCCCCCAAAGAATCTTGGCAATCGTTTTTAAGAGGCAGGAATATGTGTCTACTGTCAACTCACAAGGCATCCCTGGCCTGCTCTGTTGCGATAGTTGCCATAGGCAAGGGGGGATGGGAAACCAACGAAGCAGCACGGCAGCCAAAACAGAAGCGCATTCCAGACATATCTCTCTCAAGGCTGTCTCCCAGGGTTACCCACAGCGGCCGGAGGGGAGTGATCTCTACAACCAGCGAAATTGCTCCATTGGCGGATGTGATTGATGACACACCCTGGGGGGAGGAGGGAAACAGGGTCATGATTGGGGCGTAAATTACGCGGGGTTAGAGTTGGCTTCACCTGGAACGTGCCGAAATGAAGCTCCTAATAAATAACTGGATTTCTTTTGAAGCTTGGCTCGAGGTTCATGATTTAATTAGGGCATCCGTGGGAACCCTGACACCTACAACATCTTTCAGCCAGAAATTACGATTCCAGGGCATTGCAGAGATGCCCCCCAAAAAGTCTCTTGGATTTTTTAAATCCATTTTTAACTCTAAAATGCACTCCAATACCATCCACAAAATTTTTATCTTCTTCGGTCCATTTGTGTTTGGTTTTTTTGTAAACCCAAAGGCCTCAGGCACAGACTAAACCAACTAAGATTGTTCATTGGCAGCTTTATTTCCCCCCCCCCCCCAGACACACACACAAAAAACCTCTCTTTATTCCAACGTTCCACTGAATTTTGTCCTCAATCTTTGCTCTCCGAACAGCCACCTTTCAAAAGAGGGAGAGCGAGCGAGAGAAAGCACCACGTGACCAGTTTATTTTTGCAACGGGTAATTTTTGCCAACAGAATGATGCTGAGATAAGAATTAATTTCCCCCCCCCCTTCCCCTCTTAAGCATTTTCATGTTTCCAGGAAGCGGCGGAAGGAGAGGGAGGGAGAAAGAAGCCATCGCATTTGCTGCAAATCTGTGCGATTGCTGCTCACTTCGGAGGCGGCAACACACAACGTCATGAGTGTGCTTTGCGTCAACAGGGAGATTACAAGCGTGTCCTCAACTTACAACAGATTGTTTAGTGACTGTTCGAAGTTACAACGGCATTGAAAGAAGTGACTTATGACCGTTTTTCACACTTATGACCATAAGCAGCATCCCCATGGTCAGGTGATCAAAATTCAGACACTTGGCAACTGGCTCATCTTTATGACGGTTGCAGAGTCCCGGGATCACACGATCCCCTTTTTGCGACCTTCCAACCAGCAAGGTCGATGGGGAAAGCCAGATTCACTTCACAACCACAGTGATTTATTTAGCAACTGTGGCAAGAAAGGTCATAAAACGGGGGGGGGGAACCCGCCTTCCACAAAGGTTTCCCTTAGCAACATAAATTTTGGGCTCAATTGTGGTCGTAACTCGAGGACTACCTGTAGCCTTGGTCTCAGCCCAACCTACCTTACAGGGTTGTTGCAATGATAAAAACAGAAGAGAGGCTCCTGTGGGGGGCTGTTTTGGATTCGTGGGGATCAAGAAGTGTAGTGCAGATCATTCAGGCCTCCCTATTTTAATCAAGCTTGATAGAAACCGAGCTGATGTTCTTTGAATGTTCGGTTCAAAAAAGTACAATTTATTTTCCCAAAGTATGGAGACTCAAAAGCTAAGCTTTCAGGACTCTGGACGGATCACGATTGAAAAGGACGGATTGTAAGACGGGTTTGATGCATCTGAGGGAGCCATTCTTAGGATCAGGGGGCTAGAGGAGAAGAGTACCCCTGTTCTGACCCGGCCTTCGCAGAAGCAAGAAACAGACTCCCCGCCAAGAAAAACCCCTCTTTATTTACACCTTGGGAATGAACTGCATTCACCAACAGAAAGCCCAGGCAAGAGTCCTGCAAGGAGTCCTAAAACGATAGTCCTTATCAGCTCGTTATGATAAAGGCAAGGCCGTGAGCTCCCAGCCGGGAAGCTGCCAATTAAGTCAGTTCAAACAGAGAAATAGACAAACCTCAGTTCTGGCAAGGCAGTCTTTGTCGCACGAAACACACAAGGAGCAAACTTGCCAGAAATGTGAACGGTTGTCTGCGACAACCAAACCACTCCCTTTTCCTCCTATTTATTCCCCAGCCAGGGAGGGGCCAGTCAGCGTCCACGTTTGTTTTGCTTCCCGAGTTGACTCCTTGTCCTCCGTTGTTCACCTCTCCTATCTGCTCTGCGCATACGTGCATCTGGAACAGGCCACAGCTTTTCCTCCTCCTCACTCATCTCTTGACTCCAAAGGCAGCTGCCTCTCTGGCTGGGAAATGCCGGACAGCCCTGGTTCTATCTCTGTGTCCTACGCTGAGCATCCCTCAGAGCCTTCCCCAGGCTCCAGAACTGGCCCAAGTTCTTCCCCAACCTCCTCATCGTCTGAGTCTGCCACCAGCTCCGCTGGCATCTGGCGGGCCACAACAATCCCACCTCCCTTCTTTCCTAGCGCCCTCAGCCCCACTTGACTTGAAAAGAGATTATTTTTATATCAAATATGACAATCGTTGTTAGCTCTTGGGGTGCACTACCCAGAGTTTCAGCCGAGCAGCCTCTATCCAGGTAATAATCATCAACTGACGGCCACAATTGAGCCTAAAATTTCTGCTACAGACGTTCGTTGAGTGAGTCCCATTTTGCGACCTTCCTTGCTGCACTTGTTAAGTGAATCACTGCGGTTGTTAGGTTAGTCACATGGTTGTTAAGTGGATCTGGCTTTCCCGTGGACTTCCCAAAAGGTCACAAAAGGGGATCACATGACCCCAGATGGACACTGCAATCGTCATAAATAGGAGTCCGTTGCCAAGCATCTGAATCAGTAGTGGGTTCTAAATTAGTTTGCTACCAGTTCGCGCATGCACTCGCATGCACAGAAGCATCCTTTGGGGGTGGGCAGAGCCTCTCGCCGCTGCCGCTACCGGTTCTAAGAACTGGGCCGAACCGGGAGCAACCCACCGCTGATCAGAATTATGATTACGTGACCCTGGGGACGTTGCAGCGGTCATTAAGTGGCCAGAAGTCACTTTTTTCAGTGCTGTTGTGACGTTGAAATGGTCACTAAATGAACTGTTGTAAGTTACGAACTGCATGTCTATCTATTAAAATAAATAAGTGTATAGACCGCTGGGCCACGCAAGGTTTTTACGATAGGCAGAGCCCTGGGGTGGATATCATGTGTCTGATTCTGCTCCGTTTCCTTTTTCAAGAGCCACAGGCCTCAACGGAGATGGACATTGCTGGAGAAATCTCACCGCTTTCTCCAGATGTCAGCTCCCTGGATGACCCCCCGGAAGAGTTCTGCGAACTAAAATTGGGCAAGGTAACAAAGCCATGGAGGACTTCTTCGATCTGAAGGTGGCGTTCACGGATGGATCCAGGTTGTGTGATTCCCGAGTGGGCAGTCACCAGAGTGGACTATCAAAGAGAGATCCAACCTAAAACGAAGGAGAGATTTCCTGACATTCATCATCTCCTTTTTATGACCCCATAATCCCTTGCGGAGTGGAGTCTGGGCAACTGAACGGAGCAGAGTGTTCACTGGCCGGATGCCCTTCCTGTTGCCAGTACGGATTTTTTTTTTTATTCAGCAGATAAATTCTCATTGTGCCCAGAGAGAAATATCTGCCTCTACCTAGGATCGAACTCACAGCCTCCTGATTGCGAGGCAAGAGCTCCACCTCTAGGCCACCGCACCACTCAGAGATTTCCTGACAGTGAGAACAATTAATCGGAGGTTTTCAAGAAGAGATCGGACAGCCATTTGTCTGGAATGGTCTAGGGCAGGGGTGGGCAACTATATCACTTTATAACTTGTGGACTTCAACTCCCAGAATTCCTGAGCCAGCCATAGTTGCCCACTCTTGTATAAGGTCTCCTGTTCTAGCCAGGGTTTGGACTAGAACAGGAGTCTCCAACCTTAGCAACTTTAAGACTTGTTCACTTCAACTCCCAGAATTCCTCAGCCAGCAAAGCTGGCTGAGGAATTCTGGGAGTTGAAGTCCACAAGTCTTAAAGTTGCCAGGTTTGGAGACCCCTGGACTAGAAGACCTCTAAAACTCCCTTGCAACTCTTCTGTTATTCTATTTTTCCACCCTTGAGTTCGCAATACGAAAAGGGTAGAATAAAACCGCTTAAAAATCTCTTTTAAGAATCTGAAAAAAAGAGACCTTACTGAAAGTTACTAATAAACAGAGCTGCTTAATTTCCAAAGAAACCATCTTTGATTATTGTTTCCTTTTGCTTACCTGCAGGTAACCGAGGGTGATATCGGGCCCTTCAGCTCGGTCAAACTTCAGATTATTTTCACCCCCGTGGTTCCGGGGACCGTCCAGGCTGATTTCGAGATCATCTTTGAGAACCCAGATTGCATACCAGTGAGTGGTGGGATTCATTTCTCTCCCACTCCCCTGCCGCAGATACGTTAAGAACAGATCCAGCAAGTGTCTGTCAAGGTTCCAAGTAATACATTCCCAACAATGAGTACTCCGAGGCAGGCATATTCCTCAAAGAACATTTTATTGGGACATATCAAATTGGCACAGACTTGGTGGAAAACCGGCTCTAAGTTCCCGCTGGTTTTACACCCAATTAAAAGTAAAACTTTGTCACTTCCCCCCAAAGTCACCAGTCACATGGTCCAATCAGCATATAGTCCAGTTGCTAGGTGACTTCAGTCTCCGCCTTTCGAACACCTGCATGAACGTCCTTGATTCCCAGGGGAAAGAATTTTATTTTGGCTAGAACACCCCAGCTATCTCTACACCCCCACTCCCTGTCCCTTAGCTCCAGGCTGTGTCAGCCCTGAAGCAATGCGAAGAGAAACCTCCTTAGAGGAAAGCTACAGAAAAGAAAATGGCCACAGTTAGGCCAGCTTCAGGGTTGACAGTGTCTTTGTATCGTTGTGTGCTGCGAGAACTGTGACATTACCCTTTGCTCTTCCTTTCTTTGCTCTGTTCTACCAGGCCTGGTATTACAAAAACGAGATCTGAATGTCGTTTCCAATCAGAGTGGGAGAAACAAAGTCCCCCCTCTTAATAAAACTAAATAAATATTCTCCCTTCTGGATGGGTAAAAAATTCCTATCATGGTTTCTTGGTTCCCTTTCTAGCAACCAGAGAGAAGCAAGTGAACTCAGGTAGTCCTTGACTTATAACAGTTCACTTAGTGACCTGTTCAAAGTTACAACAGCACTGAAAAAAGGGTTGTCAGGGTTGCAAGTAACACACCCAACAAAATCAAAGCTCCAAGGCAGGCATATAACTCAAAGTATAGATTTATTAGGCATGTCATATTGGCACATCTGGGGAAACCCGACTAAACCAGGGGTGAAATGCTACCAGTTCGGCCCGGTTCGGGCATACCGGGAGCAGCGGCCGCCAGTGGTTCGGAGAACCGGTAGCGGCGACAGCGTGAGGCTCCGCCCACCCGCCCAGACGTCGCCATTTTCTTGTTTTTAACCCCCTGCGCATGCGCAGAGGGTGAAAAATGTGCGCGTGATGGTGGCGTGCACACGCGCAAAGCGCACGCTTCCGAACCGGTAGGGAAGGTAAGTAGATTTCACCGCTGGACTAAACCCCCCTCGGGTCTCCCCCCTAGTTAAAAGTAAAGTTTTCTTTCCTCTGCCCATGCAGTCCATCACATGGTCCAATCAAGTCACAGTCCAAGGGTCACTTGGTCTCAGTTCCCACCTCTTTGCACCTGGTGGGAAAGCCCTTGGTTCTCAGAGGAAAGAATTTTATTTTGGCTACAATCTCCCAGCTATCTCTACCTCATATCCTTATGAGCCGAGGTGGCGCAGTGGTTAGAGTGCAGTACTGCAGGCTACTTCAGCTGACTGCTAGCTGCAGTTCGGCAGTTCAAGTCTCACCGGCTCAAGGTTGACTCAGCCTTCCATCCTTCCGAGGTGGGTAAAATGAGGACCCAGATTGTTGGGGGCAATAGGCTGACTCTGTGAACTGCTTAGAGAGGGCTGTAAAGCACTATGAAGCGGTATATAAGTCTAAGTGCTATTGCTATTGCTATTGCTACCTTCCCCCCCCCCATTCCCACAGCTCGACTCACCTCTGCTCGGGCAGCCCTGAAGGCGCCAGGGGAAAATGGCTCCAGGGCTGACAAGTGTTTTATGACCATTTTCTCACACTTACAACGGTCGCAGCATCCCCATGGTCACGTGATCACAATTCAGACACTTGGGCAACCGACTCGTATTTATGACGGTCACAGCGTCCCGGGGTCACGTGATCCCCCTTTACGACCTTCTGACGAGTAAAGTCAATGGGGAAGCCAGATTCACTTAACAATAAGTGGACACTGAGTTTTGCACGGATTCACCTTTAGTTGCCGATTGGGGTCATCGCCGTCGCAATGGCCGTGCCGGTCTGGGTGTGCAATCCCACGATCGATCTGAAAATCTGCATGTACGATCGACTTTACCAGGACTGCATTGTGGTTCAGAGCAGGTGAGTAGTTTTTAATATATTTCCAGCCCGATACTGTGCCAATTTTTTAATTATTATTTGAAGGACAGGCGTGTAACGTCTAGAAAGAAGCATCATTTTAACAGACCCGCAAGGAATTGTAAAGTTACAAACAAACAGGGGGCTTTGATCCGAAGAAACAGATCCCGTGTGCGCAGTGTTTTTGCTTTTTCCAAAAAGCATTGCTGGCTGTTCTGACCTGGGCTTCACCAAATCACGAAACAGACTCCTTGTCCTGAAAACTCCCTTTTTATTTGGCTAATATGAATTCCTAGCATGCACATCCAGCAAAGTCCCGGCAAACAGTCTTTCAAGGGTGAATTGCAAACACAGACCTTATCAGTCCTTGGATAGTTGCCAGGCCGATAGCTTCCAGACGCAACGCTGTACAAGGAAATACTTGGCAAGGAGTCTCTCAGATAAGCAAATCTTCACACTAATGAACTAAATTGTCTCCTGCAAACACCACTCCCCTTTCGCTCCTATTTATTCCCTATGGGAGGGGCCATTCAGCGTCACCTTGTGCTTTTACTCCCGAGTCGACCTCTGTTCCTTAATTGTTCCCTTCTCCTGACAGCTCTGCGCATGCGCACATCGGGAACAGGCTCCAGCTGTTCTTCTGCCCCACTTATCTCTGACTCCAAAGGTAGCTAATAACTGTCGGACAGCCCTGGCCCCATCTCTGCCTCCGACGCAGAGCACTCATCAGAGCCTTCCCCAGACTCCAGGACTGGCCCATGTTCCTCCCCAACCTCCTCACTGTCCGAGTCTGCCGCCAGCTCCGCTGGCCGCTGGCGGGCCACAACACTGGCACACACCAGTGTTTTAACGTTCTATTTTGAATGCAAGCAAATAGTATCGGCTTTTTAAAAATGTATGCTAGATTATCCTCTTCTCCTTTGTTTCCTTTGTGTATGTGTGTGTGTATGTGTTTAACCACGTCTCTTGGAAGCCGCGCATATTCTCAGTTCCTTACTAAGACCTTAAATACCGCCAAGGTTTTTTTTTTCACAGTTGGAAGAGAATGAAGATGTGATCTCCAAAACTCAGCTTACAAATGTGACAAATATTTGTCAAATTGTAAAGTGGAGCAGAATTCACTGAACAAATACCTCACTTAGCAAGATAAATTTTGGGCTCAATTGTGGTGGTAAGTCGAGTGCGCTCCGCTCTCTTGCCTTTCTCTCTCCAGAGCGACCAGCGCCTTACGCCTGAAGTTTGAAGTTTGCAAGGAGCTGGCTAGCTACGTGGAACTGCTGCCCAAAACAGGCTACATCCAAGCCCAGTCTTCCTTCAGCGTCCAGTTGAAATTCCTGCCAAGGTAAGGAATGCATCGGCACCTTTCCCTACTTTCCCGATGCGTTTCTTTCTCAGCCACCATTCTCTTTGAGGAGGATCCTGCGTTCATTGGCGACTTCTTTCTTCACCAATTTGGGAGGCTTGGAGTTGCAACACCACAGGAAGGCTAACAGAGTGTCAGGGTTCCAACTGATGAACCCAAACGATTCAGCACTCTGAGAATTTCAGCTTCCTCAAAGAACTGCCTTATCGAGTACATAAAAAACCAGCTTTAACCATTTCCCGCATTTTCAATATAATTAAATGTTAGATACCCCCCCACACCTCCCCTAGTGTCACAGGTCACATTGTCCAATTAGGTGTTCTGGCATCTCCTTGACAACCGGTTCCAGTCTCTAGCCGGCACCTGTTGGGATGACCTTGGTTCCCACGAGATAGTAGGTTGCTTTGGCTAGTCTGCATTCCATTCCTTTCCCCGCTTCCCGAACTGTGTGGCAATTTGGGAAATGGAAAATGGCTGCGGCAGGCTCAATCCATTTCAAAGTTGATAGGTAGTCCTTGACTTACGACTATAATTGAGCCCAAAATTTCTGTTGCTAAGTGAGACAATTGTTAAGTGAATTTTGTCCCATTTTACAAACCTTTCTGGCCACACTTGTTAAGCGAATCACTGCAGCGGTTAAGTTAGTAACACGGTTGTTAAGTGAATCGGGCTTCCCCGTTGACTTTGCTTGTCAGAAGGTCGCAAAAGGGGATCACGTGACCCCGGGACACTGTGACCATCATAAATATGAGTCAGTTGCCCAGCATCTGAATTTTGATTCCGTGACCATGGGGATGCTGCAACAGTCGTAAGCGTGAAAAACGTTCATAAGTCAATTTTTCCAGTGCCTTTGTAACTTGGAACGGCCACTAAATGAACTGTTGTTAGTTGAGGACTACTGTAATTTTGAGTGTGGCTCGGCTGCTCTGGGCTGGGCTGGCACAAGAGATCTCTCGCGCCCATCACGCTCTGAAAGTCTGACCTACCCTACAGGGTTGTTGTGAGAATAAAATAGGGGAGATCAACCATGGAGCCTCCTAGACAAAGATGGGTCAGGATAATACAACATCATCAGGACCTACAGCATGAATCCCCCTTACACAGAAAGTTTGGAGGAAGGAAGGATAGCTGGGTTCAAGCCAACCCTTCTCTTTGGATAGTGCATTGGGTGACTTGAGGTCAGCTACCCTCAGCCCGTCCTACCTCACAGGGTAATTGTGTGGATATGAGAGGAGGGAACAGATAGACACACCTTGAGCTCCTGAATATGAGGGGGAATGTCAGTCAAATACATAAACGAACAGCACCTAATCTTAAACTCCCCTTTCCTTTTCTTAAACTTAGAATTGTGAACGGCAGGTAATCCTCAATTTACAACCATTTGTTCGAAGTTACGATGGCACCCCAAAAAAAGGGCCGTTTTTCATACACTTACGACCGTTGCAGCATCCCCATCCTCACGGAATCAAAATTCAGACCCTCAGCAACTGGCATGTGTTTGTGATGATTGCCGTGTCCCGGCGTCACGTCATCACGTTTCGTGAGATCCTTTGACGAGCAAAGTCCATGGGGAAGCCAGATTCACTTAACGGCCGTGTTCCTGACGTTAACAGCTGGCGCGATTCGCATAGCCACTGTGGCAAGAAAGGTCATAAAAACGGGACAAAGTTTATTTAACAGCTGCCTCGCTTAGCAAGAGACATTTTGGGCTCAATTGTGGCCCTAAGCCGAGGACTAGCTGTATATCCCACCTTTTGAAGTCCTTTTTCTTCAGTTGGCTGAGTGAAATTAGTATAGAATAGAATAGCAGAGTTGGAAGGGACCTTGGAGGTCTTCTAGTCCAACCCCCTACTTAGGCAGGAAACCCTACACCACTTCAGACAAATGGTTATCCAACATCTTCTTAAAAACTTCCAGTGTTGGAGCATTTACGACTTCTGGAGGCAAGCTGTTCCACTGGTTAATTGTTCTAACTGTCAGGAAATTTCTCCTTAGTTCCAGGTTGCTTCTCTCCTTGATTAGTTTCCACCCATTGCTTCTTGTCCTGCCCTCAGGTGCTTTGGAGCATAGCTTGACTCCTTCTTCTTTGTGGCAGCCCCTGAGCTATTGGACCATTGCTATCATGTCACCCCTAGTCCTTCTTCCAATTCTAGCAACCGTTCTTCGTATGTTTTAGCTGCCAGCCCCCTAACCATCTTTGTTGCTCTTCTCTGCCCTCTTTCCAGAATCACATCTTTTTTATATCGTGGTGATCAAAACTGGATGTGATATTCCAAATGTGGTCTTACCAAGGCCTTATAAAGTGGTATTAACGCTTCACGTGATCTTGATTCTATCCCTCTGTTTATGCAGCCTAGAACTGTGTTGGCTTTTTTGGCAGCTGCTGCACACGGCTGGCTCCTATTTAAATGGTTGTCCACTAGGATCCCTCTCGCAGTTACTACTATTGAGCGAGGTACCACATATACTGCACCTGTGCATTTTGTTTTTCTTGCCTAAATGTAGAATTTTCTTGCCTAAATGTAGAAACTCTCGTTTTCTTTTCACCTCCGTTCAGGGAGGGGCAGTTAGAGGCCGTGTGGATTTGAGTAGCCCATATTTTCCTCTCCGCTTGAGTGAGGACCAGTTGAGGGGTGACTGGAGATGCCAGGATATTGGGGGAGCCCAGCACGGCTCCATCCGGGCGGCACCGCGCTCCCACCGAGGGTGACTCAGAATTGCTGCTAATTAATTCACGTCAACGTCAAAAGGAACAGATTGCCCAAGATGGGTGCCTTAGCTCACTACAGCTGGGACCTCGGAAGCTGACATACTGAGCAAGTTTAGTGTGCAAGTTTAAGTTCTATTTATAGCCAAGAGTTACTGTCCTGAAAATGGAGCAATCTTTTGGTCTTTAAAAAAAAAACCACCAGTAAATATACAGCATCAGCTTATCTTCGGCTCCTATTTAATATCGCGAGCTGACAGAAAGATTTCCTGGCAGTGAAAAGCAGCGAAAGCATTGTCTTGAAATCCCCGTGCAGAATCGAGGCTTAAAAAAAATCTGCTTTGCCACTCAATCAGACTAATAAGAATTTGTGCCGCCAAAAAAAAAAAAAAAAAGGAGAAAAACATTCTCACATATCGCAGTGGTTTGGATGCGAAGGGGGTGACCTGAAAATACGTAATCCCGAATTATTTGCAGGATGTAAGATGGAGGGTTGCGTTCCTCCTTTTATTTCTTTATTCTCTGTTTAATAAAAGGATACGCCCCCCATCTTTCTGTCACTAAGCCCTGCTTGGCTGTGGGGTATTGAATAAACCAGGATTGCTAGTTCCCATAATTCCTCAAGTGTGGGAGGCTAGGATATGCAAATCTTTTTGGATGGGCTCAAATCAAAGCACAATGTGCAATTCAGCCTTGCTTTTTGTGAGCGGTCAAAGCCTACAAAACTTGAAATTTGCCACGTATGTTCCTCTTGGCTTCTAGGTGCTCACTAAGAAAGGATTTTTTCAAAATGACCATCGCAGCATGAGTATTTCTTATATTAATATTAACAAGCTCTGATGCTAAGGAGTTCTACTCCCCCTTCCCCACCTGAAAAGAAATCTGATCCAAATGCAAAACACAAGCAGAGGAGTTTCAGTTTCGCTTCTGCTTTCACAGCAGCAAGCAGCTTTACTACAGAACAGTTGAGCTAAGCCACGCACAGACTCCTTCCTGTCTCCTTCTTGCTCACACAGCAAATACTGTTTCACTTTCCAAAGAGCTCTCTGATGCTAAGGAGTTATACTCCCCCTCCACACCTGAAAAGAAATCTGTTCGAAATGCAAAACACAAGCAGAGGAGAGGAGTTTCAGTTTCACTTTTACTTTCACAGCAGCAAGCAGCTTTAATACAGAACAGTTGAGCTAAGCAACGCTAGCCAGATGAATCCCCATGGATGCTGGTAGGCAGAAACAGATTTTTTCCCCTTATTTTCCTCCTCAGTTCAGACGAATCTGTTCCTTCTACTGTAACACCAGTTAAAGGGAAAAGAGGCAAAAAACACAGGAAAAGATTTACAGATGGGATTAGGAAAACACAAGTAAGGGAAGCTGCCTGTTTCTCCCATGGCCAGTTCAATGTAGCATGCTCCAGACTCAGTTCACCTGACAGCCTGGTCATCCTACAGCCAGAGAGCAAAACCAGGAATGTTGTTTACAGGGAGGTCCTGAGCAATTCATCTTAGGGACGAATTGAAAGTCTATGCTATGCAAATAATGTCTTCATCTGTAACAGAAACTTAGCTTACCATCTCTAACGAAATAATACAGTCCCTTTTTTAACTACTCATTAATTTTCAAGCTTTAAGTGTCAATATATCAAGCCCCATCACATAGTTTCGTAGCGAAGCACGGGTATCAGCTAGTACATTATAACTACATGTCATTGGAGCCAAAAAGATAAGTGTCTTGTGTTTTATGGCATAGTTTGCAAAGGTCCTGCAAAAATTCCCCTATTGGCTTAAAGAATTAAGAATTTTCTAGCATCTAGAAATAAGTTTTCCTTCAATTCTCAATACAGATAGGCTCAAAAACAAAGAATTATCGATTCCTTTAGCTGAAAATGTGTCATTGAATATTTATCCAGCCTGTATGTTTGTTCTTTAAAGCCTTACCCAGCAGCTCAAACTGGCAATAAGGTTCTTAGAATAGAATAGAGCTGGAAGGGACCTTGGAGGTCTTCTAGTCCAGCCCCCTGCTCAAGCAGGAGAACCTATACCATTTTAGATAAGTGACTGGCTAGACTCTTCTTAAAAACATCCGGTGATGGAGCGCTCACGATTTCTGGAGGCAAGCTGTTCCACTGTTTAATTGTCCTCACTGCTTGGAAGTTTCTCCTTAATTCCAGGTTGCTTCTCTCTTTGGTTAGTTTCCATCCATTGTTTCTTATCCTGCCTTCAGATGCTTTGGTAAATTGTTTGCCCCCCTCTTCTTTGTGGCAGCCCCTCAAATACTGGAATACTGCTATCATGTCACCCCTAATTCTTCTTTTCTTTAGACTAGCCAAACCCAAATCCTGCAGGTTAATTTATTTACCATGAAGGGAGCTGTTAGATAGGCGCGGGAATAACAGCCAAGACGAAGACCCGTTCAGCACTTTAATAACGGCTAGCACTAACTACAGCAGACTGACAGCTGGCGGCAGGGAAGCCGCCTTTATGGAGCTCCCCGCAGCCAGCTTGGCCAGTGACAACGCTTCAAACTCCCCGCCACTGATTTAACCCAATCAGCGGCGGGTATGCAAATACCTGCTTGTTAAGTCGGAACACAACACCCCTCCCCTCTCGGTTCAGCAATTGTCCAATCCGGTATTAGTGTGGGTGACGTAGTCGCGCAAATAGGCGGGCCGCCGTAAGGGCCTACTGGGCCTGCGCGATTCAGTCTCTCTGGAGTCTTCGTTCGGCGTGGACATGGCTTGTGTTGCTCCGTCCTCGTCCTGGGGAAAAAGCTGG
>QLTV01002577.1:101560-116298 GCA_003457575.1 Thermophis baileyi
CAGCCTTCAGCCCCCTCACATCCTGGACATCAATTGCTTCAACTTCTACCCTCAAAATGACATTATAGGGCATTGCACGCCAGGACAACTAGACACAAGGACAGTTTTTCCCCCCATGCCATCACTGCTAAATAAACTAATTCCCACAACACTTTCAAACTATCTAATAAGGCTGTATTGCTATTATTCTTCCCATCTTTCCTATTATCTATTATGGTTTACATTGTTTATTTAGTATCCTAGTATGATTTATGTTGATTGCTTATTTACTAAAGTGGGACTTGAGCTTGTGATCGCCCACTTTCTAACCTGGTTTCTTAATCATTAGACCAAACTGGCTCTTTTTGCAGAACTGGGCTTATGCAGAATTTGACTTACATTTTTTCAGCTCTGCAGAATTTGGGTTTCAGGCTTGAATTGCAGGTAGAACCAAGCTTAGCTGTGTCCCCCCCCCCTCCAAAAAGTCAGGCACAGGTATAGGCACATATATTTTATATGTTTGCTTCTTTGGGTTACTTACAAAGTAATAAAGATGGGAGAAAAAATAATAAATGAAGGCAGAGAGCTTGGAATGACGTCAGCACACCTTTTTTTTCTATGTTTAATAGGGACTTCTTACATATTTTACATTTCTTTTTCTCTGTTTAAGATCCTGAAGATGGAGATAACGCAAACAGGAATGCCAATCATCTCCCTTTAGACCTACAATGTGATTTATGGAAACCTTCATTTTTATACCATTCCCTGCTGGAGATCCTTTGTTCTCCGAGAAGCTGCTTAAACCGGCCAGCAGACTGACTGGGTAGGTTGACGTTTTAATGGAATCCCCTTTGAAAGATCCCCGCAAAGTTGAAAATAGGCAAATCCCAGTTCCTGTTCAGCCACAAAAAAACGTCATTCTGCCCAGATCTGGCACGTGCCTGCCAGGCCTCGGTTTCCCCATTTCCTCCCTTTTGAAAGACTCCTGAGCAGCCAAACAGGTTCGGGGGAATTATTGAAACCTAGGAAAACAGTTTATTGCCATATATTTTTCCATTGCGTTTCAGTGAGCTCCCGCCCTCCTGTCCGCTCCAACCCACACTCAGATCTGTGCCGCTCTCTTGAAAAGCGCAACCAGATATAAAATACACAGTTCCGGGGCTGGGAAGTCTAAAATAACAGCCGCATACTTTCTGAAACACACAAGCACTGTGGCCTTTTTTCCCCCCTCCCCCTTTTCAAAAAATGAGAGCCAGAAACAAAAGGTATAGTTTTAGGGGAAATGAAAGAGCGGTTCTCAAATGACTTTTCGGCAATTCCAACATGCTTTTTAAAAAAATGTGTTGGCCTGTTTATAGCTTGGTGTGTTGCATGAAAGAATGTATGTTTAGCCCATCGAAGAGAAGGATTGGGGGGGGGGCATTGTTAAGGTATGTGCAGAGTAACCCTGGAGTAACAAGGATATGCACATAGAAACGTTTATGGTAGTAGGTATGAATAACTATTCAGCTACACACAGATACACTAAATTGAGTTAAAATTTACTTTAAGAAATAGCACAGTCCAATAAACAGTCCAGGTCATACACGTTTAAATCCGTAACTAGCTAGAATAACAGTCCAGAGAATTACAATTACAGAGTCTTCTTACCGGTTGCCTTTGTCATTATGTCATTCACAGTAAACAAAGATATTACAATATAAGCACAGCTCAGATACAACAGAGACTAGAATATCAAATAGAGCATGTCAGAGAGAATAAGCTATGATCTCTAGCTCCCTCTTATGGCAATTTGCAACACAATCAACCAATCAGAATACAGCACAAATCAATACAGTGATTTTGTTTTAAACATACATACATACATTGTTGGTTTATATATTGCCAACCCAACTACATGGACAGAGACCTAACAGGCATGATAGCTGTCTCCCAATGTTTGAGGGGCTGTCACAGAGAAGAGGGTGTTTTGACTTATTCTTCAGAGCACCTGAGAGCAGGACAAGAAGCAACTGGTGGAAGATCTTTAAAGAGAGAGCCAGCCTAGAATTAAGGAGAAATTTCCTGACAGAGTAATTAATCAATGGTGAACAGATTGCCTGTCGCAATGGTAGGTGCTCCATCACTGGAGGTTTTCAAAAACAGACTGGACAGCCACTTGACTGAAATGGTATAAAGTCCCCTGCCTTGGGCAGGGGGTTGGACTGGAAGACCTCCAAGGACCTTTCCAGCCCTATTATTCTAACTGGATTAATTCAAGTATAGACTGATTCGCTTTCAATACATACATCCAAAGATGATTAGGGGACTGGAGGCTAAAACGTATGAAGAACGGTTGCAGGAACTGGGTATGTCTAGTTTAATGAAAATAAGGACTAGGGGAGACACGATAGCAGTGTTCCAATATCTCAGGGGCTGCCACAAAGAAGAGGGAGTCAAACTATTCTCTAAAGCACCTGAGGGCAGGACAAGAAGCAATGGGTGGAAACTAAGCAAGGAGAGAAGAAACTTAGAACTAAGGAGAAATTTCCTGACAGTTAGAACAATTAATCAGTGGAACAACTTGCCTCCAGAAGTTGTGAATGCTCCAACACTGGAAGTTTTTAAGAAGAGGTTGGATAACCATTCATCTGAAATGGCATAGGGTTTCCTGCCTAAGCAGGGGGTTGGACTAGAAGACTACAAGGTCCCTTCCAACTCTAAACTAAACTAAATAATGCGCAAAACTGGAAGAGAGGTTTAAAAGTCACAGCCACTCAGTGTTGTCATGGTTAAGACAAAGCCTGTTCTTCCCTATCCAGCCCCCCGGTGTGAATAAAGGTTTTTGTCTCTCTTTCTCCGCCTGTGTGTGTGTGTGTGTGTGTGTGTGGCCTTCTTAGTTCTTTTGGCAAGGATAACAGAGAATAACACAGTCCTGGTCCAGCTAAGCAAGTGTGGGCTGGGTTGGGAGATAGCAGTTAGCACTTAGACTTATATACCGCTTCATAGTGCTTTACAGCCCTCTCTAAGCGGTTCACAGAGTCAGCCTCTTGCCCCCAACAATCTGGGTCCTCATTTGACCCACCTCGGAAGGATGGAAGGCTGAGTCAACCTTGAGCCGGTGAGATTTGAACCGCCGAACTGCAGCTAGCAGTCAGCTGAAGTAGCCTGCAGTGCTGCACTCTAACCACTGCGCCACCTCGGCTCTTATAATCACCAGATCACCAGAAGATCCCAGAGCAGTCGATTAGACTGAAAAAAAAATATCACAAAAATAATTTAAAGAAAGCCATGAAAACTACTTCCACGTTACCGCCAAGGAAACTACCCAACGAGTCTGTGAATTCTGTAATGCTTGACTTGAGAAAGACTTTATAACCTTGTGTTCCGGTCACAACATCTAGCCAACCGTGGTTGAGCTCAAAAAGCTAATCAAGATTGAACTTGATACTCTAGTCCCGAGGCGGAAAGCCACTGAAATCTGAAGGCGGTAGGATCCTAAATATAGTACAAGGTTTAGAAATTGAAATAAGACAGCCTCATGCTTTCCAAATGTAAGAATTACCTACATTTCTGAGCATTGTAGTTTCACTACACCGGATTGTAGCCGCTTCCTCTGCCAGTATTAGAGCCAGCAACTTTGGCACAGTCGTTGTTTGGTCACTTTATGCTACCTGGGGGGGGGGGAGAGATGGGGGCGGGGTTGTTGAGGTTTCATATCCACAGGCACGGAAGGGGGGAAAATGGGGTTGAGGTAGCTGGGAGGCAGGTGAGCTAATAAACAAAAGATAATAGTGTGAGGTTGGTAGAACAGTTTCCCCCTGCCCGTTAGAAAAATGGACAAAGGTGTTCTTATTCTTATCAAAAATAACTTCCACTCTGGATGCTTTGCTGCCTGGCCCAACTGTGATCTCGGTAAAAATACAAAAAGGGAAGGGAAGGGGAGGGAAGGAAAAAGAGGGAAAGGAAAGGAAAAAGAGGGAAAGGAAAGGAAAAAGAGGGAAAGGAAAGGAAAATAAGGGAAAGGAAAGGAAAGGAAAAAGAGGGAAAGGAAAGGAAAGGAAAAAGAGGGAAAGGAAAGGAAAGGAAAGAAGGAAAGGAAACGAAAAAGGGAAAGGAAAGGAAAAAGACAGAGGGAAAGGAAAGAGAGGAAAGGGAAAGAGAGGGAAAGGGAAGGAAAGGAAGGGAAAGGAAAAAGAGGGAAAGGAAAGGAAAAAGTGGGAAGGGAAAGGAAAGGAAAGAAGGAAAGGAAAGGAAAAAGAGGGAAAGGAAAGGAAAGGAAAAAGAGGGAAAGGAAAGGAAAAAGAAGGAAAGGAAAGGAAAAAGAAAGAGGGAAAGGAAAAAGGGAAAGGAAAGGAAAAAGAGGGAAAGGAAAGGAAAAAGAAAGAGAGGGAAAGGAAAGAGAGGAAAGGGAAAGAGAGGGAAGGAAAAAGGGAAAGGAAAGGAAAAAGAGGGAAAGGAAAGGAAAGAAGGAAAGGAAAGAGAGGGAAAGGAAAGGAAAGGAAAAAGAGGGAAAGGAAAGGAAAAAGAGGGAAAAGAAAGGAAAAAGAAAGAGAGGGAAAGGAAAGGAAAGGAAAGGAAAAAGAGGGAAAGGAAGGGAAAAAGAGGGAAAGGAAAGGAAAAAGAAAGAGAGGAAAGGGAAAGGAAAGAGAGGGAAAGGAAAGGAAAGGAATTAGGACAAGGAAAGGAAAGAAGGAAAGGAAAGGAAGGAAGGAAAGGAAAGGGAAGGAATGGAAAGGAAAGGAAAGGAAAGGAAAAAGAGGGAAAGGAAGGGAAAAAGAGGGAAAGGAAAGGAAAAAGAAAGAGAGGAAAGGGAAAGGAAAGAGAGGGAAAGGAAAGGAAAGGAGGAAAAAAACCTGGAAAAGTGTGCCCATCCAGATTGTGACTAAACAATGCATTCAACCAGAAAGAAACTAACAATTGTGGCTTAGCATTACTCTCAACCCTGGCCATGGTGGTTAGCACTTAACAAAAGCAGAATAACAGAGTTGGAAGGGACCTTGGAGGTCTTCTAGTCCAACCCCCTGCTCAGGCAGGAAACCCTATACCATTTCAGACAAAGACTTCTTCCCTCTGCACTGAATGTTGGCCAAAGTAGATTCAAAGATGGGTCGATACGGGGGGGGGGGGGGGGACGACGACCCACCATCCAGTTGAGCCTAATCTATGTTGTGAAATTGGGGTGGATTTCTCCCCCCCCCCAATTAAGTTGGCTGTCGAGCCTTGCCAAGTCACTATGTCAGATCTCTTAATAATAATAATAAAAAAAAGAACCAGGATTCTTGTTTTCTCCCTCGCTTTAATCCCAGCTGTTCACATGCCATTTCCTTTCCATCAAGGGCCGCCTTAGGAAAGATTTTTCCGGCTTGTGAATCGGTGGCCTTCTGACCCCCAGAGTAGAGAGGTAAACTTTTTCTGATCCAGAGAGAGAATGTTTTTTACAGCCCCATCTAGGGAGAGGGATAAACTGCCTTATCAGCACAGAGGGCTCTGCATTGGCCTTAATGCAGGGGTGAAATCCAGCAGGTTCTGACAGGTTCTGGAGAACCGGTAGCGGAAATTTTGAGTAGTTCGGAGAACCGGCAAATACCACCTCTGGCTGGCCCCAGAGTGGGGTGGGAATGGGGATTTTGCAATATCCTTCCCCCAGGAGTGGGGAGGGAATGGAGATTTTGCAGTATCCTTCCCCCAGGAGTGGGGAGGGAATGGGGATTTTGCAGTATCCTTCCCCCAGGAGTGGGGAGGGAATGGAGATTTTGCAATATCCTTCCCCCAGGAGTGGGGTGGGAATGGAGATTTTGCAATATCCTTCCCCCAGGAGTGGGGAATGGGGATTTCGCAATATCCTTCCCCCCGGAGTGGGGAGGGAATGGGGATTTTGCAGTATCCTTCCCCCAGGAGTGGGGAGGGAATGGGGATTTTGCAGTATCCTTCCCCCAGGAGTGGGGAGGGAATGGAGATTTTGCAGTATCCTTCCCCCAGGAGTGAGGAGAGAATGGGGATTTTGCAGTATCCTTCCCCCAGGAGTGGGGAGGGAATGGAGAGATTGCAGTATCCTTCCCCTGGAGTGGGGAGGGAATGGGGATTTTGCAGTATCCTTCCCCTGCCACGCCCACCAAGCCACACCACGCCCACAGAACCGGTAGTAAAAAAAAATTGGATTTTACCACTGCCTTAATGGACCTCCAATTTCACTGAATTAACCCTGACAGACTGGGAAAAATTCTCTTTTAAATGGTGCGGAGAGCGGAGAAAATTCAAGACAGTCAAGAACCTTCAGCCTCTGCTTAAAACAGACCCCACTGCCCCCTCCAGTGTGTTGCTAGAAACACCATTCAGACATGTTAGATCAGGGGTGTCCAACGTGGACTCCCAGATTTCCCCAGCCAGCATGAGCTTGGTTGTTTTCTTGGATATGTTTCATGACCCAACTAGGTAACATCATCAATGATCGAAGGGAGTGGGGGTTTGGGAAGAAGCGGAGGAGGAGGATTGTGGGGTCCTTGATGATCTCTGAGCTTGGTGGTTTTCTTGCAGACATTTCATTACCAAACTAGGTAACATCATCAGTGCTACAGCCTAGAAGGGAGTGGGGTTTGTGGAGTGGAGGAGGAGGACAACTTGTGGGGTCCTTGGTGCTCTCCAAGCTTGGTTGTTTTCTTGAAGACATCTCATATCCCAAGTAGATAACATCATCAGTGCTAGAAGGAGTTGGGTTTGAGGAGAGGAGAAGCGGAAGGAGAAGGAAAGGAGGAGAAGGAGGAGGAGGAGGAGGAGGAGGAGGAGGAGGAGGAGGAGGAGGAGGAGGAGGAGGAGGAGGAGAAGGAGGAGAAGGACTGTGGGGTTGAGCAGTGAACCATGGAGCCCAACATTTTGGATGGTTTTCAAAGAAATGTCTAGACAGGATGACATCCGCTGGGTTGGAGGTTTCAGACAGGTGTGGCTCTTGAGGGAGTGATGGAGGAGGAGAAGGGCTGTGGGGTCCTTGATGCTCTCTGAGCTTGGTGGTTTTCTTGCAGACGTTTCACGACCCATCTAGGTAACATCATCAGCGCACAGGGCATTATCAGGGACAGGGCGAGATTGACAAGAGATCTTAATGATGCCACGTTTTAATGCTTGTGTTTTTAATAGATCTCTAGGGTATGTGTTAATGATATATTACTGTCATTTTAACTCTCCGCCGGGAGCTGCCCAGACTTTTGATGTAAGATGGGTGGCTATATAGATGTTTTCAATGAATAAATAAGTATAGCTAAGGCCCAGCCTCTCTTGGGAAGGCCAGCTGGGGAAGAGATCCAGGGCTTGGATGGAGATGCGATACTCATTATTGATGGTTCTGGACAGCAGGGGTGAGCTTCCTGGAGGAAGGATGAGAAGATAGATAGATGGATGGATGGATGGATGGATGGACGGACGGACGGACGGACGGACAGACAGACAGACAGACGATAGATGGATGGATGGATGGATGGATTAGATAGATAGATAGATAGATAGATAGATAGATAGATAGATAGATAGATAGATAGATAGATAGATAGATAGATAGATAGATAGATAGATAATAGATGATGGATGGATGGATGGATGGATGGACGGACGGACAGACAGATAGACAGATAGACATATACAGAAGACATAGATGGATGGATAGAGATTCATAGATAGAAAAGATGATAGAGAGATGGATGGATGGATGGATCGCTATACCGAGGAGAGAGAGAGAGAGAGAGAGAGAGAGAGAGAGAGAGAATAGATAAATAGATGATGGTAGATAGATAGATGGATAGATGGATGGATGGATGGATGGATGGATGGACGGAGAGATGGATGGATGTGTATATACAGAAGACATAGATGGATGGATAGAGATACATAGATAGAAAGATGATAGAGAGATGGATGGATGGATCACTATACCGAGAAGAGAGAGAGAGAGAGAGAGAGAGAGAGAGAAGATAAGATAGATAGACAGAGATACATACAAAGATGATAGAGAGATGGATGGATGGATCGAGAAGAGAGAGAGAGAGAGAATAGATAGATAGATAGATAGATAGATAGATCGATAGATAGATAGATAGATAGATAGATAGATAGATAGATAGACTGATTGACTGCCTGCCTGCCTGATTGATTGATTGATTGATTGAGGCTATGCTGCCCAAAACCAGGAGGAATCTGATCGCCCTTTTTCAGACATAATTGTATTAAAAGACATCGGACAATAGAGGCTTAGCCAGGGCTTTGGGTGGGGTGGGGAGTGTCATCCCACCATCCTTGAATCCCAAACCCAAACCCATCATCCTGATCCCCCACCCTCCTGATAGACGGGTCCACGCCTCCGTGTGTCCTCCCCCCCCACGTGTCCCCCATTAGACAGAGAGCGCCCGTGGAGCTAGCCCGTTTGGAACGGCGGGCGCCCGGTAGGAGAAGGCGGCCGCCTCCGCGTGCAGAACAAAGCCGGCGCGTGTGTGTGTGTATGTGTGTGTGTGTGTGTGTGTGTGTGTGTGTTGGGGAGGGGGAGAAAAGCAGGGAGGGGGCGTGGCCGAGGCAGGGAGGGGCGTGGCTTCAGGCCGAGGAATATCCTTCGCTAAGCGGGCGCCTCCTCCTTTTCCCTCTTTCGGGCTGGATCTCCTGCGCGATCGGAGGGCGATCGGCGGCGCTCTTGGCTTGTGTCCGAGACAAAGGCTGCCTCGGCGGGCCCTGGAGGTGGCTGAGCCGCTTCCTCCCCGCTGCCCATGGCTTCAACCCGCCGAGCCAGCCCGGTCTCTTCTTTCCTCTTGGCAGCCGCGATCGGGGCACAGGTGAGTGGCTTCTCCCCCCCGCCCCCGGGGGGTTTAAATCACAGTCGCCTCTTGGAGGATGCTCGGTGGGTGGGTGGGTAGGTGGGAGAAAGCTGGGTTCTCACGACCCGCGGAACCCCCGTGTCCATCCTTCGGGTGTGCGTCTCTTGTGAACCCTCTTTCTAGCGTGGCCAGAAATCCGGTCTGTAAAAGCAAACTTGCTTTAAAGTCCCGGGGGGGGGGGAAATGGGAGGCGAGCGGGTTTAAATGCTTGACAAAACAAACAAACAAACAAACAAACAAACAAACAAACAAACAATAAATAAATAAATAATCAATCAATCAATCAATCAATCTGTCATCCTTAAATTCTCCTCCCCCCCCCTTTCCCCCCCTTTTCTCCAGCCTGGAGCCCCATTGATTAAATCTGAACCAATATTTCATTCTGATTTTGGGAATAACTCACAGTTGGCCGATCCACCCCCCTCCCTGTCCTGAATCGGAAATTGTAGTTCGTAAATCCAGCCTGTGGGTTTAGTTTCATACAAAAGCTTTTTCTTTTCTTTTTTTTTTTAAAGCCATTCTTTAAGATTTTGCAGGTTTGACTAGCCTTTGATGAAAATCCTAAAAATTTGGGGGAATTGCAGCCGTGCTGTGTGTGTTTTGCTGGACGATCCTAAGGCACTTTTTCCCCTTGGCGCATAAATTAGCTTTATAGTCCAGACTGGAATAAATGTGTTCAATAGTCCGTCTCTTTATTGTTATTTTTGTACAGAGGTGAAGAATGTGCATTTCAGGTTGAGTGAATTATACAGCAGATTTTTCTTTGTCATCAAGCCGATCTCTGCTTAGGGAAGAACTTCAGGGCAGAAAGAACAAGGCTTGGAGTCCAGAACAAACCTGCTTTCCAATGTTTTGAATTAAAGTCCAGCAGTGCGTATGTGTTGTGTTCACACAACGTTTTTTTGAGTTTGTCCTCAAGCCAATGCAGGGGTTTCTCAACCTTGGCCCCTTGAAGATTGTGTGGACTTCAACTCCCAGAATTCCCCAGGCATGGGGAATTCTGGGAGTTGAAGTCCCCATATCTTCCAAGTGGCCAATGTTGAAAAACATCGAGCTTAGCTTCTGCATTTGTGAAGAATGCTTGGTTGATTTTAACTTTGGCTTGTTTTTGATTTGAATTATTGATTGAACTCAATCCCTCAGTAATGGTATAGGGTTTCCTGCCTAAGCAGGGGGTTGGACTAGAAGACCTCCAAGGTTCCTTCCAACTCTGTTATTCTATTCTATTCTAAATATGTATTGAGACTTGCCTCAGGTCACTCTGTAAATCCCCAAAAAATTAATTCAAGAACTCAAGGCAGGAAATCTTGAATATCGGGATATAATTTTGGAAACCTCTCAGGGAGATCCGAGTTGTGGCTGATTAGTACTGTAGTACTTGAGTCTGGTTCTCAAATCCATCTGATTAACAGAGGGTTTTTTTAGCTGCTGTCTGTTTTTAAGAGCCACCAAATTACCGTAAGATTCAGGATTCGCCCTCTTGTCTTCCTGTTCGGTGCTAAATGTTCTATTTTTCTCCTCTCCACCAGGCTGTGCCTTCTTTTTGTGAGATCCCCTGCACTGGCCACCAAGAGTAAGTAACTTTTGAGTATCATCTTTGAGTAGGTACACAGGTAGTCCTCGACTTTAAACCACAACCGAGCCCAAAATCTCTGTTGTTAACTGAGCCATTTGTTTAGAAGTGAGTCTTGCCCCATTTTACGGCCTTTCTTGCCACAGTTGTTAAGTGAATCACTGCAGTTGTTAAGTCAGTCACATGGCTGTTCAGTGAATCCGGTTTCCCCGTTGACTTTGCTTGTCAGAAGGCCGCAAAAGGGGCTCCCGGGAGACTGCAACCGTCGTAAAAATGAGTCATCTGCCAAGTGTCTGAATTTTGATCATGACCATGGGCATGCTGCAACGGCCGTAAGTCTGAAAACTGGTCATAAGTCATGTTTTCCAGTGCCGTTGGAACTTTGGTCACTAAACGAATGGCTATAAGTCGAGAACTACCTGTCAGGGTTCCAAATAGCATCTAAAACTAAATCAAGAGTCCAATGCAAAGTATTGCTCAAAGTTCCAATTTATTAGTAGAGCCATGTTGGCACATCTGTGAGAAACCCGAATCTGATGTGTATACCTTTCAAATATTTAAAAGGTGGTGTTAAACCTCCCTGGTGGTTTTCTGCCTTCCAGTTACTCGCCTTCCAAACTGGAAGTGACAAAATCGGCCTACCTTTTCTGTTTTTTGTGGGTGAGCTGGGTCAGGTTCTTATCTGAGAACCCAGATTGTTGGGGGCAATATGCTAACTCTGTAAACCGCTTAGAGAGGGCTGTAAAGCACTATGAAGCGGTATATAAGTCTAACTGCTATTGCTATTATCTGTGTGTATGTGTGTGTGTGAGTGAGTGAGCTGGATCAAGTGATTGATCAGTGATCGGTGACTTCCTTCTCTTTCAGATGTTCCGGACAAGGGACCAGTTGGACAAGCTTGTGGTACGTTTGGTAAGTTGTATATTTTTTTTAATCGTCCCTGAAGTATCGCTTCCTTTCTTTTCGCAACAGCTTGTCCAAATGCAAATCCACTCCTGGATGTCTCTCAGAGGGCGCTAAAATGTGGTTTGTTTTAACCATGCCTTTAGGAATAAATCAAGGTTTGAATCCACGGTCTCCAGAAGGAGACTTAGCTGGCAAAATAGTCTTTTTCCAGTTGGGGGCTGCCTCTATATTTGGGGCGGGGGGTGGTGTACTTGCCACTGTTGACATTGGTTTAAAAGTGAGTTTTGGCCCATTTTACGGCCTTTCTTGCCACAGTTGGCAAGTCAATCCCTGCAGCTGTTAAGTTAGTCACATGGTTGTTAAGTGAATCTTGGCTTCCCTATGGACTTTGCTTATCAGAAGGTCCCCAAAAGTGATCACATGACCTCGGGGCAACGCAACCGTCATAAGTACATGCCAGTTGCCAAGCATCTGAATTTTTAATATTGTGTGAATGTAGGGAATGCTGCAGCGGTCATAAGTGTAAATGGTCTTAAGACACCTTTTTTCAGTGTGGTTACTTTGGATATTAAACAAATGGTTGTTAAGTCAAGGACTACCTGTATTAGAGTAGAAAAAGGTATATGTTTCTGTGTAGAATAGAATAGAATAGAATTTTTTATTGGCCAAGTGTGATTGGACACACAAGGAATTTGTCTTGGTGCATATGCTCTCAATGTACATAAAAGAAAAGATAAGTTCGTCAAGAATCACAAGGTACAACACTTAATGATAGTCCAGGTACACTTAATGATAGTCTGGTTTATGTTTGTGTAGAAGTATCCCTGCATACACAGAGATTCAGACAAACTTACAAATTGATTCATGGTGGAATTGCAGTATAGTAATGGCTGGGAATGTTGAGATTTGTAGTACCTCACCTTGGGCAGGAACAGAGACTACACCAACCCTCTCTGGAATTTGGGAAGATGTACACAATTAAGGGTTCGTCCTGGCTCAGCCCACCTGCCCCAGAGAGACAAAAAAAAAAAAAAAGATTTGGTTCTTCTAGGGCCCGTCCTCCTCTGCCTTTGTTCTTTGGATGAATTCATCGGTTCTCTTCTTATTGGCCAAAATTCTTGCCTGCTGCGGGTGTGTGACTCATAAACACACCAGGTTAGTGGGTCAACATCCCGGGCTATTAGAAACTTGAGAAGTTTGCCTCACCCAGAAAAAGTGGGTGGGTTTTCCTCCTTGCGGTGATTCAGATGACCGGGTTTTGTTAGTGAAGAAGTCAAGCGCGGGGCAGGCCCTTCTACTCATTCTGACTTAGCTTTGGGGGATGTTTGGCATATTTGAGGATGAGGTCAGGTTTCCGCCTACTTCTCTCGGCTTCCGGGGAATTTTTGAGAATAAAAATCAAACAGGAATCGTTTTAAGACGATGAAATATGACTCTTTGTTTGCATTCAGCCACTAATTTGCAGAACCCACATAAGTTAAGCAGCGACTGAGTTCAGAGTTTCATGTTGCTGCCATTGTGGGAAAGCAAAATCACGTCATTCCATAAAGCTGCGATGTGTTTTACCGCACAAGGTGGTTTAAACGTAGGCATTATATTTAGCCAACCTGGGTTTAATGCATTGTGTGAATCTTCTGGGTCAGGCCTCTACAATTTGGGCCTTGCTGAGGGGTTGATGATGCTGTTTTAGGAGCTTTCTAACAGCTGCCCCTCAAAACAGTTTGCAACCAGGACCAAAAAATAAATAAATGATACTGTTATAAATAAATTCATTAAATACAGCTGCTTGTGGAAACCTCCCAGAACTCCCATGCTGGCTCAGGAATTCTGGGAGTTGAAGTCCACAGGTCGTAAGGTTGCCATAATTGTCCACACCTGAGCTACCCCTTCCTTCATTCCTGCTTGTTAGCCATCTTGGTTGCGACTGATGGGACCTTGCTGGACAACTATCATTTTTCGTAATTATGGGGAAACATCCTTGCTGGGTTAAATATATATTGTAATTTTTATCATATATATTGTAATTTTATCATCTGATTTCTCTTCTTGTGTGTGTGTGTGTGTGTGTGTGTGTATACATATAGATACACACACACACACACATATATATTATACACACACACACACACACACACACATCAATATATATCATACATATTAATTACTTGGCCTAAGAACATAAATCAGATGATAACATTACAAAGGGTAGTTCTTTTGTGTGAATCATTAAGGATTTTGGCAATGTTTTACCTAGAGATGTTAAATCCCTAACTTTCTGAGTGTCCATTTTCTTTTTTCTTTTTCTTTTTTCTTTTTGTCTTTTGGCGATCTGCCTTACCGCCCTATGAACAGATTGCTTAATCATAATGTAAAAGTTTTATGAGCTTTTTTTTTTTTTAATCAGGCAGTCAGGACTATAATTGTGTGTGTGGGGGGGAGACACGTGCATGCGCACACAAACATAAGTGCGTAAAAAATATCTTTGCCTTCCTCCCTCTCTCCTGCTTTCTCTCCTTCCTTCTCTCTTTTATCCCTTCCTTCCCTCCCTTCCTCTTTTACCCTTCCTTTCTTCTTGCTTTCCTCCCTCCTTCCTGCTTTCTGTCTCCTTCCTTCCTTCCTTCCTTCCTTCCTTCCTTCCTTCCTTCCTTCCTTCTCTCTTTGCCTTCCTTCCTCTCTCCTGTTTTTTCTCCTTCCTTCTCTCTTTTATCCCTTCCTTCCCTCCCTCTTTCACCTTTCTACTTTCTTTCCTTCCTGCTTTCTCTCTCCTTCCTTCCTTCTTTCTCTATTTGCCTTCCTCCCTCTCTCCTGTTTTCTCTCTTTCCTTCTCTCTTTTATCCCTTCCTTCCGTCCCTCTTTTACCCTTCCTTTCTACTTTCTTTCCTTCCTGCTTTCTCTCTTCTTCCTTCCTTCTTTCTCTATTTGCCTTCCTCCCTCTCTCCTGTTTTCTCTCCTTCCTTCTCTCTTTTATCCCTTCCTTCCCTCCCTCTTTCACCCTTCCTTTCTACTTTCTTTCCTTCCTGCTTTCTCTTTCCTTCCTTCCTTCTTTCTCTATTTGCCTTCCTCCCTCTCTCCTGTTTTCTCTCCTTCCTTCTCTCTTTTATCCCTTCCTTCCCTCCCTCTTTCACCCTTCCTTTCTATTTTCTTTCCTTCTTGCTTTCTCTTTCTTTCTTTCCTTCTTTCTCTCTTTGCCTTCTTCCCTCTCTCGTTTTTTCTCTTTCCTTCCTTCTTTCTCTATTTGCCTTCCTCCCTCTCTCCTGTTTTCTCTCCTTCCTTCTCTCTTTTATCCCTTCCTTCCCTCCCTCTTTCACCCTTCCTTTCTACTTTCTTTCCTTCCTGCTTTCTCTCTCCTTCCTTCCTTCTTTCTCTATTTGCCTTCCTCCCTCTCTCCTGTTTTCTCTCCTTCCTTCTCTCTTTTATCCCTTCCTTCCCTCCCTCTTTCACCAGTTCAG
>QLTV01002577.1:120473-132925 GCA_003457575.1 Thermophis baileyi
CTATCTTCCCCCCCTCCCTCTCCTTCCTCCCTTCCTTCCTTCCTTCCCTCCCTCCCTCCTTCCTTCCTTCCTTATTTCCATTCTTCCTTCTTTCCATCCATCCATCCATCCATCCATCCATCCATCCATCCATCCTGCCTTCTTTCCTGCTTTCTCCTTCCTTCCTTCCTCCCTCCCTTCTCCTCTACCACCCTCCCTCTCCTTCCTTCCTTCATTCCTATCTTCCTTCCTTCCTTCTCCCCCTCCCTCTCCTTCCTTCCTTCCACTCTATCCCTACCTCTGTCCATACCTCCCTCCCTTCCTTTCTCTCTTCTTTCCTAACTTCCTTCCCTTCCTGCTTTCTCTCTTCTTCCTTCCTTCCTTCTTTCTCTATTTCCTCCCTCTCTCCTGTTTTCTCTCCTTCCTCCCTCCTTCCCATCTTTTATCCTTCCCTCCCTCCCTCCCTCCCTCCTTGGAATCCCACTCACTGACTTTTCCCATTTTCTCCCCGCAGGCTTATCCTACTCACCGTGTTCCTGCTCCTGTTGTGTGGGATCGGAGCCAGCTGTGCCAAATTCTGCTGCCGCACCAAGCAACCCCTGCGCCAAACCTTCCCGCCCCATGCGCACGACCTGACCATCATCCCCATGGAGCATGACAGCACCGCCCACAGCACGGTTACCTGTAAGTAAACCATGACGGGATTCTCTTTTTCTGGCGTTCTCTAAAAATCCGGAGTTTTAGGCGTGACCATACTCCACCGTCACGTGAGCAAAATTCAGATGCTTGGTAACGGATTCATATTTATGACGGTCGCAGTGCCCCGGGGGGGTCATGTGATCCCCTTTTGCGACCTTCTGACAATCCAAGTCAATGGGGAAGCCGGATTCGCTGAACAACCGGGTTACTAACTTAACCATTGTAATGATTCACTTAACAACTGTGGGAAGAAAGGTCGTAAAACCGGGCAAAATTCAATGAACCAACTGTCTCGCTTAGCAACGGAAATGTTGCATTCAGTTGTGGCCATGAGCTGAAGACTATATTGCTTTTCTATTCTTCTCGTTTTCAGCTTTCAGCGAAGTCACTAAGAGGGAATTGGACGGCCCTGTACGTTTTCTTAAATTAAAATAAATAAATAAAACATTGCAGGACAGCCTAATCCAGGGATCGGCAACCTTAAACACTCAGAGCGCCATTTGGACCCGTTTCCCACAGAAAAGAAAACACCGGGAGCCACAAAACACTTCTCGTGCCTAACTATTTCCTGAGTGGCCACAGAACTAGCATATGTAGTTGAATTAAACGTTCTGTTTTCTTCTGAAACTTTTCTTTTCTTGGATTTATCCATGGTTGGCCTACCGGTGGTCGAAAAGCTCAATAAATCGCGTGCCGGCGGGTGTCGCACATTGGCGGTTGTGACGCATATTTTGAGCGACGGAGCCGCAGCAGAGGGATGAAAGAGCCACATGCGGCTCCAGAGCCGCAGGTTGCTGACCCCTGGCCTAATCTTTCTGCTTCATTGTTTTTACAGCCTATAGCTCCCTCCAGTACCCTCCCAACGTCTCACTCTCACTGCCTTTTGGAGACCCGGATAGGAATACGGCTTGTCCTCCAGCCTACAGCCTCTACGCCATAGAGATGCCCCCCTCCTACGACGAGGCCATCCGAATGTCCAAGCCTTACGCCGAGACTCCGTCAGCAGGCCAGAAACCGGACAGCAGCACCTGTGAACCAGCAGCCTCGGCGAGGGAGCGGAACGAAACTCCCAAGTTGCCCGGATCATCCCAAAACTGCCCCATGGAGGTGCAAGAGAACCCGGGGGACGCATCTACTTCCTACTCCGAGCAGTCATAGTGGTCTCTTCGATAGAGGAACAGGAGAATACGGACCGAAGTCACGGTGGAGAAGGGAAATTTGATCATCTGTGCTTGGATCCAGCGTCTCCTGCCACTTCTGATTACCGTTGGACTTTTCGAGGAGATGGAAACAAGATCCTTGCCCCCCCCCTCTCCTCCCGTGTCTGAATTATCCAAGGTGAAAAATAAAGCTTTGGGGGTAACAGGCCCCCTACCCTTAGAGGTTCAGCTGCCTTGAGTGCATGGGATGAGCAGAAAATGTCTGCTTGCTGGACTTAAAGGGGGGTCAAAGGATCTCTACCCCACACCCTGCTGTCGGGGGGAACCAAAAAAACGAGAGCAAGTACAGATTAATAATCTCTCTTTCTTCTGGGAAGACTGGATTTTCTAGCAAATTGCTGAAAGATGGGATTCGTTGCTATGTAACGGCCAAGCTTGGACCCAGAGCCCGTTTTTAATTTTTTCCTACGTCTTCTTTCGATAGACTGGGCAATATTTTCCAAGGTACCAAGGTTGGAAACTTTTTTCGGGAAAGGCCAGTGTCCTTTTGTTTTTATCCTAAACCCAAACCGGAATATAGTTTCTCGGTTGCTGCGGCCACCGATTCCCTCGTCTCCTCCGAGGACAATTGCTGTGTCCAATTGGAATGTGAACTCTGCGTTGGGATATTTTGAGTTCCTGCTGTGGATTTAAAAGAACAGTGCCGTCTTTTTGCCAAGAAACCATAGATTTTTTTTAAAATTTGAAAATAGCAATATTCTGCTGGACCACAAAGTGTTTTGTATTTTAGGTATTCGTCTTAAAAAATGTTTATGTTTATCTCTCTCTTTCTTTCTCTCTCTCTCTCTCTGTATGTGTTGTATATAGAAGATCAACCTATTGGGAGAATGCTTATATAAATACTCCCCTGAATAGGGTTTTTTTCCCCATTGATCTAATTTTTCATAGCTGGCAGAAATTTTGGAACGAATCTGAAATAGTTTCTAATACTCGTCACATTTAAGGAACATGTTTGTTTTGCTGTGTTATTTTCCATTTGAACCATTCATTGTCTCTGGAGTGCCCCGGTTTCGCAGGAGAGGTAGTCCTCGACTTACGACCACGATTGAGCCCAAAATTTGGGTTGCTAAGCGAGGCATGGGTTAAGTGAACTTTGCCCCATTTTACAACCTTGTCACAGTTGTTAAAGTGAATCACTGCAGTTGTTAAGTTAGTAACCCGGTCATTAAGCGAATCTGGCTTCTCCGTTTGACTTGGCTTGTCAGAAGGTTGCAAAAGGGGATCACGTGAATCCGGGACACTGTGACCGTCATAAATATGAGCCAATCATCTGAATTTTGATCACGTGGGCCATGGGGATGTTGCCGAGTTTGTAAGTGTGAAAAATGGTCATAAATCACTTTTTTCAGTGTCCTAACTTTGAACATTCACTAAGCGTTGTAAGTCGAAGACTACCTGTATAGATTTAAGGCAGAAGTGGCTGGGTGGAAGCCATCATCCTGGTTTAATACCAGAATGGCAGCTTCACACAATCCACTGGGCTAGGACTTAACAAACCAGGTTACAACTTAGCAGAAGTCTCCATTTTGAAGAGCATATAGAGGTGCATACAAAGTACTAAGTGTCGCCCATTCCCCCCCCCCCCCCGTCCAAAACCTTCTGTGTTAAATGTGACACAGGCTTTATTGACAAAACTCAGCGAGGATAATAAATTCTGTCTGAATGTGGCTACTAAAAGTTTGAAATCCTGTAGTCTCAGCTCAAGAAGGTTTGTTTCACGCCTCTCACAACTTTAAAGACTCTTGCTGTGACCAGGGCTGTGACTTTACGTGTTGCTGTTTGATGTCCAGGTTCTGCCACGGTCTTTTTACCCCCTTGGCATCGCCGAAGGAAGAGAAAACAGATAGGAGAGATGAAACAGAAAAGTTTCTCAGAGGTCTTATTGGGTCAGTTTGAAGGATTCGCCCGTCATCATGGCCACGAATTCTAGGAAGGAAAAACAAAGTTAGAGCAAGAAGGTAGAAATGTCTTTTTTTTTTTTTACCCGTGTCCATCCTTCCTTGCCGTCCCCCACAACATGTTGACAGGAAGTGTTCTGACCCAGCTCCCCAAACACGACAAACCCTCTGAAGTGAACTCAAAAAATTCCTTTATTAGGAGTGCCGGCAGCTCTGGCAAAACGTTTCTCTCTCAGACTGACTAGTCCGGCCGGCCGGAAGATGAATAGTTGTCTGCCACATCTATCCATATCCGCCCTCTGCCTTTTATCCCCCAGAGCTAGGGTGTGGCTTCGCTAGCAGCGGTGGCTCTTCCGTCCCAAGGACCGGCCCACAGATTTCCACCGCTCTCCTCTCCTCTGCCTTCTGCGCATCCGTGCATCAGGCACTGGACCCAGCTGTTCCTCCTCTTCCTCATCAGCCACTTCCAGACCTGGGGGCTGTTGACTCTCCATCTGAGGGCTGATGGATGGCCCAGGCTCCGCCTCTGTCTCTCTCTCTCTCTCTGCCAGCTCCATTCCCTCTTCCCCCTCGGAGCTCTCAGGTTGCCTTGAGGCTGACCCTGACTCTCACGCCGCCTCCTCCTCCTCTGATTCGGCTGCTGGAGGGGCCAGCGGCCGACAGGCCACAACAGGATGCCACAAAGGCTTACACTTAGCAGTAATTTTTCCACCCGGGACTAGCCCTTCTGTTGGGCAAAATGAAGACAAGAAGTTGGCCACTTTGGTGGACCAGGGATGAGGTCCTGGAGGACATAATTATGAACTGAAGGTGACCCAGATCCAGCGGTGAAATCTACTTACCTTCCCTACCGGTTCGGAAGCGCGCGCGCCACCGTCGCATGCGTGCGCACCACCGTCACGCGTGCGCGCCACCATCGTGCATGCTTTTTCACCCTCTGCGCATGCGTAGAAGGCTTTGGCTTGCACAGAGGGTTAAAAACAAAATGGCGACGTCCGGGTGGGTGGGCGGAGTCTCTCGCTGCCACCGCTACCAGTTCTCCGAACCACCGGCGGCCGCCACTACCGGTACACCCGAACCGGGGCGTAGCGGTAGGATTTCACCACTGCCCAGATCCCTATGCTACCTTGCTTTGTTTCCATGGGGTGGAGATAGGAACTGTTTTGGATAGCCCTCGACTTACAACAGTTCATTTAGTGACCGTTGACAGTTACAACGGCACTGAAAAAAATTACCTAAGACCGTTTTTTCATACTTACAACCATTACAGCGTCCCCATGCTCACGTGATTAAAATTCAGACACTTGGCCACTGACTCATATTTACGACGGTTGCAGCCTCCCGGGGTCACGTGATCCCCTTCTGCGACCTTCCGACAAGCAAAGTCAGTGGGGAAGCCAGATTCACTTAACAACCACGTTGCTAAACCGCTGCAGTGATCCACTGAGTGACTGTGGCAAGAGAAGTCATAGAATGGGGCAAAACTCACTTAACAACTGTCTCACTAAGCCACAGTAATTCTGGGGTCAATTGTGGTTGTAAGTCAAGGACTACGTGTATATGCAGAGGCAGAATACATAACTGCCAGGGTCTCTTACAATACTGTCATTAGATGATCAGTTAGGCCAGGGTTTCCCAACCTTGGTCATTTTAAGCTACGTGGACTTCAACTCCCAGAATTCCACAGCCAGCCATGAGAAGAATATGAGCATATTTCCAAGTAGGTCTAAGATGGGTGAATTGTCATTTATTTCCACACCAATGTTAACCAACTCAAATTTTAAAAGCAGCATGAAATCAAGCGGCAAAGAAGTCAAAATCCCTCCCCCCTTTGAAATCTCGGAGTAAACTTAAGAGAGTTGGTGAAAATTCAAGCCAATCTGTTTATTGCAAAATAAATAAATGTATTTTGCTGTAGTAGATGAATCGGTTTCTATCCAGATGGCGCCTTCTAGTGGACAATTGGAGGAATGGCGGGCCTGTTTGCTTTCATCCTTTCCCTATAATTTCCCAATTCCATCTTTTTATTCTCAGCTTTTAACTAGGCTGCGGGAGAATTCTGGGATTTGAACCTCCAAGACATCTCGTGGGGGAGACTGTTCCTATCTTTGCATAAGATAAAACAGGCAGTTAATCAACTTGTTTATGGCAGACATAGGCAGATGCTGTAACTTGGTTTCGTTTGTGACTCTTATTTTTAAACGTAAAGACTACCAGTCCAGCTAAGTGGAACGATGGAGCTGGAAGACGGAACTGATGTTTAAAATGGAGGAACAGATGTGCAGCATTAACAGTTTCTCAGCAGTATAACAAACCAGCATCTAAATTCTTCCAGAGGAAGATATTCTGACAGGCAGCTTGGAGAAGTAAGAGCTTTTCATTCTAAACTACTGTTACTGGGAGATGGGAGAGGTTGCCAGTATTTCTTCACAGTATTGTCATATGATTGCCATGCAAACTGCACACATGTATCCATATGATCTCCACAGAGGTGGTAGTCACTTACCTTCCCTACCGGTTCCCAAATGTGAGCGCGCGGGCGCAGCGCCGCTTCGCTCACACGCGCCCCGTCCACGCGTGTGCGCGGCTTCAAAATGTGCCTAAATAGGACGGCATAGAGCCGGGGCGGGTGGGGGGCCCACCCGCAGGTCGCTACTACCGGTTCATCCAAACCAGTCCGAACCGGCAGAATACCACCTCTGGATCTCCATCTCTATTTTACCAGCACTGATTGTTTTTCAGTGTTCAGAATTAGCACTTTCTTTTCCCCTCCCTATCCTCTTTCCTTTCATGTCGAGACATTTTAGACTGTTGACCTGCAGGCCAGGAATTGTCTTTATCCATTCCGGGAGCTTTTAATAAATTAGTCTCGCTTTCAATCAATTAAAATATCGCGCCTGTCTTGATTTATGTAGAACTGACTCTAAACTGTACGTTCTTCAAGGCAACCTTTTGGCTCACGTCATCGGATGACGGGCGGGGATTATAGGAATAGCAATCGCACTTAGACTTATATACCGCTTCACAGTGCTTTTACAGCCCTCTCTAAACGGTTTACAGAGTGAGCCTATGGCCCCAAACAATTTGGGTCCTCATTTTACCCAACTCGGAAGGATGGAAGACTGAGTCAACCTTGAGCCAGTCGGTCAGGATCGAACTGCTGGCAGTGGGCAGAGTTAGCCTGCAATACTGCATTCTAACCACTGGGAAGGAAGGAAGGAAGGAAGGAAGGAAGGAAGGAAGGAAGGAAGGAAGGAAGGAAGGAATAGCACTTAAGACTTATATACCGCTTCACAGTGCTTTTACAGCCCTCTCTAAGCGGTTTTACAGAGTCAGCACCTTGCCCCCAACGATCTGGGTCCTCATTTTACCCACCTCGGAAGGATGGAAGGCTGAGTCAACCTTGAGCCGGTGAGATTTGAACCGCCGAACTGCAGCTAGCAGTCAGTGGAAGTAGCCTGCAGTGCTGCACTCTAACCACTGCGCCATTATGCTTCCAATACCTTCGTAATCAATGGTCCCATCCCCGTCCTTGTCGGCTTCCTTCATCATGAGTTCAGCTTCATGTTCGTTCAGCGGCTCTCCGGCGTTCATCAAGACGTATCTAAAAAGGCAGAAAACATGAGAAGGCTTGAAGTACCACATGTCCTGTGTCTGAGCCCAGAGGCTCCACGTCATGCCTTTGGCTGCTTACTTCAGCGTGTCCCACTCAATGTAGCCCTTGTGTTCTTTGTCGAAGACTTTAAAGGCGGCTCTGAGTTCCTCGTCCTGATTTTTGGATTTCTCGTGGTAAATGCCCATCAACAGCAGAAACCCATCGCAGTTGAAGGTGCCTTTTTCTGGAGGAAAAAGAGAGACGGAGGTCAAATCTGCATAGACAGAGGGAATAGAATCAAGGTCACGTGAAGTGTTAATACCACGTTATAATGCCGTGGTAAGGCCACACTTATGGAATACTGCATCCAGTTTTGGTCGCCACGATGTAAAAAAGATGTTGAGATTCTAGAAAGAGTGCAGAGAAGAGCAACCAAGAGGATTAGGGGACTGGAGGCTAAAATAGTTGCTGGAACTGGGTATGTGTAGTCTGATGAAAAGGAGGACTAGGGGTGGCATGATAGCAGTGTTCCAATATCTCAGGGGCTGCCCCAAAGAAGAGGGAGTCAGGCTAATCTCAGTTATGGCTCGCCTCAAAAAGTAAGAGAAGTCAGGAGGATGGGAGACCACCAGGAAATTTTGAGTGGTCAACCGGGAGCAAAAGAAAACGAAACCCTCAGAAAACCACGATAATAAACTTTGGGTTACAGTTGAGCTTTGCTCAAAGGAGGTTTTAAACATGAGTACCACAAAATATCCTGCATAACGTTAGCGGAGCTCAGTTCGGTCAGAACTGCAGTCAAATAACTGCCTGCAAGGCTTTGGGCCCTATTGCAATGTGATTTGTGTGTGTGTGTGTTTTTTTTTTAAATTTATTTTAATATTAAAACCCAAAGTTCCCATTTTCTTTAACGCCGTTAAGCAAGTTGTCTATTTTTTTGTAACCCTTGAGCACCAGGGACATTGTTGTTTATTTTGTCTTCTGGGAAATTACGCTTTTGGCTCAAAACGTGGAAGGGGCTCAGGCTGCCTAGAAGTTTCCAGTAACTTCTCTATTAGATGAAATTTGCATAAACCTCTTCAAAGAAGTCACAACTTGTCCTCAGTGTGGGGGTGGGGGGGGGGAAAGACTTATTTTCCCCTTCCAAAAGAAACTGAGCGTTTGCATAATCATTCATTTACAGCCAGACTGTTGTGCCTGTGTCAATCTGTCAATACAACTCAGGCAGGGGTGACTTTCAAATTTCCCCCCCTACCGGTTCTGTGGGCATGGCTTGGTGGGCGTGGCCAAGCCAAGCCACGCCCACAGAACCGACAGAAAAGTTGGGCCAAGTCTTCTAGCATTCAACCTGGCTGCTTCTCGCCTCCTTCTCATGTTTGCTCTGTGTGTATGAGCCCGAGAAGGAGGAGAGAAGGAGTGAGTTGGAGGGGCAGGACGGGCCGGGGCCAGTCAGTGGTGCGATTTACCGGTTCTCCGAACTGCGCATAATCGCCGCCGCCGCCGGTTCTATAGAACCTGTCCAAACCTGCTGAATTTCGCCCCTGAACTCAGGTGATCAGGAATGGAAGGAGATCAGCCAAAGAAACAAGCAATCCATTTCCTGAAACTAGGAAGGAAGGAAGGTCTTTCCTTGTGGGAGGGGGAAGGACACTACAGAAGGATATGCAGAGCTCAGGAAGATGGGTCTTTGCGTATGGAACTCCTGAAAATCCTAGCAAAGAAGCTGCCAGATTATCAGACAGAGATCAAGAGAACTGTGAAGGACACGAAATTCTGGAGGACACCAACAGGTTTTTTTTTTTTTTTTTTGAACCCAAGGCAGCCCCTTAGGACGGCAGCCATCTTACTGTCTTTGTCGACATCTTTGGCCATGTTGACCAGGTCTCGTTTGGTGGGGTTGATGCCAATCAAACTCATGAGGCTTTCCAACTCGTCCGTCTTCACCAAGCCGTTCCCCTCTTCGTCAAACATCTCAAAGATGCCTTTGTATTCGGTGATCTGCTCCGGCGTTAGAATTCCTGCCTGTGGCGGGAAGGAAACCCGTGTGAACTTTAGACAAGGACAGCGTAGACTTTGGATTGGCTGAGATGCTGCTTCTGAGCCTCGGTGGCGCAGTGGTGAGAGTGCAGTACTGCAGGCTACTTCAGCTGACTGCTAGCTGCAGGGCGGCGGTTCAAATCTCACCGGCCCAAGGTGGACTCAGCCTTGCATCCTGCTGAGGGGGGGAAAAGGTGCAGCAGTTAGAATGCTATATTGCAGGCTGACTCTGCCCACTGCCAGCAGTTCGATCCTGACTGGCTCAAGGTTGACTCATCCTTCCATCCTTCCGAGGTGGGTAAAATGAGGACCCAGATTGTTGGGGGCAATAGGCTGACTCTGTAAACTGCTTAGAGAGGGCTGTAAAGCACTGTGAAGTGGTATATAAGTCTAAGTGTTATTGCTATTGCTTCTCTTGACCTAGGACTAGGTGGCCAGTTGTGGCATTTGGAGATGAGAAAAAAAGAAGATTTAAAGAAGAAATAGCCAGGTCTTCACAGCCTTCCAGAAGGCTAAAAAATTAGGGGTCCATCTGATCTCCAGTGGGAGGCTGTTCCAAAGGAGTGGAGCAGCCACAAAGAAGATCCCATCAGATGGCAACATTTAACAGAGAAGACCTGGAGCACACCCATCCTATCAAACTTAGTAGGATGGGCAGATGTCCTACAGAAGAGGTGGCCCCACAAGAAACCCAACCTTGTGCCATGTAGGGCTATCAAGGTGATAACCAGCACCTTGAATCGCACCCGGACAGCAACTAGAAGCAATTCACACACCAATGATGTTACTCAGGTGAACCGCAGGGCACCCATTGGCTGCTTGTGCCAATGTATTCTGAACCAACTACAGTCCCTGGACGGTCTTCAAGGGCAGCCCCACGTAGAGCACATTGCAGTAATCCAAACGGGAAGTGATTAAGGCATGGGTGACTCTTGTGATCACTCATCTACTTAAAAAAAACATTCACAAGGTGACCTGAAATATACGGTAATTCCCAGCCGTGCCCGGAAATGTTTCATCTGGGGAAGTAAAACAGATATCAAAAGTCGGAGAAGGGGATAATGCAAAACAGGTGGGATCGCGTTATGCAAAAAAATTTAGGAGATTAAGTCTCGTTTATGTCTTATAATGTGTATATGACCGTTTCCCCCCCCCACTCCGCATACACACACCGAGAGACTTTAAGAAAAGAAATCATTTTCAATTGTCAGCCGTAGACAATCGTCTTTACACAGCCTACTGCCAGTCCCCCTCACTTGAGGAAAGTCAGTTTCTAGGATTATGAGAAAAATAAAAATAAAATTCCCCTTCTCTGCTTATTTCACTTGACTCAGAAGGACGGCTGACGAAGCATTACAAATTCCCTGCATTTTTAAACCCAAACCAAAAATGCGTGCTTCACACAACGCACACCAGAATGCCCCTTACTAAAAATGCAGGGAAAATATATTTTGAAGTTTAGGAGCAGCAAAACGATCACTTTTCCCCCTTTTGCTAAACTATTGTGGGTTTCCTCTTTTAGAATTCAAACGCACACTTCTAACCTTTTTATTCATGCTGATGTTGACAAAATTTCCAAACGATTACAATTTTTAATCCCCTTTTTCCTTTTATCCCTTCTTTCCTGCGCCTTTTCCCTTACTAGCCATATTTTCCTTTTTTTTTTTTTTTGTTTCTAATTAAACATTTTTACTGTGGTCACGAAGTTATAATAAAAATCTATAAAGTTAAGCCAACCCAAACAAGTTTTCAGACCCCCTGGACCACAGGAACTTTGCATACAGAGGCACAGAACGGTACAACCTGTTCATTCGGGAGAAGCAACACTTAGAAATCAGGACATTTTTCTGCAAAAGATGAATAAAACTTATCTGGGATTCTCTTATAAGAGATAGCCACGGAAGAGGATCGTATGGCAAAAGAACTCCACTCAGCCGTCCAGCCAAGGATAGACACTTGGATGAAGGGAAATATTTTTTGCAGACGTTTCTCTTCCAGCTGTTTTAAAATGTCATAGTTACGGGTAAAATCTCATTTAAAAAAAAAATCTGCCAATTGATTGGAAATAAGACAGAGCAAACGGGAAACTAAAGACCCACAAAGCTCACAGAGCAGACTGAGGTTCATCTCCAGAGATAAGGTTTTTTTATTTATTTATTTATACTTGGTTAGAAACTTACCATTTCCTTGGTATTTTCCGCTCGGGATGGCGCCCTTCAGCTAACTGGTGATGGGGTAGGACATGCGGGCAGGAGTGGTGGAGAAGCTACTCATTTGTGCAGTTAAGGAGAGAGAGTGCAGGAGCCTTTAACCCCAGGGGAGGAAGGCTATTGGTAGCCTTTTATGGCAACGAAAGGTGAAGGATCCTATTTATGGGGGAAGAATTTTGTCTTAACGCCCCTGCTAAGACTTGAAGAGGGTTGAGGGTCTTGCATTGAAATGGCGCATCTGCTTTGCTTGGGGGGGGGGGGAACTGGAGCTCTCTGGGCAGCTGTCAAAATGCCTTCCTTCCTTCCTTCCTTCCTTCCTTCCTTCCTTCCTTCCTTCCTTCCTTCCTTTTTTCCTTCCTTCCTTCCTTTTTTCCTTCCTTCCTTCCTTCCTTCCTTCCTTCCTTCCTTCCTTTTTTCCTTCCTTCCTTCCTTCCTTCCTTCCTTCCTTCCTTCCCTCCTTCTGATTTCCATTTCCATTCTTCCCACCGTCTCATTTCCATTTCCTTCATCCCTCCCTCCCTTCCTTTCTTCCCACCATCTCATTTCCATTTCCTTCCCTCCTTCTCATTTCCATTTCCTTCTTCCCTTCCTTCCTTCCCACCTTCTATTTCCATTTCCATTCTTCCCACCATCTAATTTCCATTTCCTTCCTTCCTTCTCATTTCTATTTCCTTCATCCCTCCCCTCCCTCCCTCCCTCCCTTCCTTCCCACCTTCTCATTTCCATTTCCTTCTTCCCTCCCTCCCTCCCCCCACTTTTATCCCCACCTCCTTCCTTCCTTCCTTCCGTCCCTCCCCCCCTCCCCCCAACTACT
>QLTV01002577.1:148787-159179 GCA_003457575.1 Thermophis baileyi
TTAGCCTCCAGTCCCGTGATCATCCTGGTTGCTCTCCTCTGCACTTTTTCTAGAGTTTCAATATCTTTTTTATAGTGTGGTGACCAAAACTGGATGCAATACTCCAGGTACGGTCTAACTAAGGCTTTATAGAGTGGTATTAGTACCTCACTTGATCTTGATTGTATCCCTCTGTTAATGCAACTTAGGATTGCGTTGGCTTTTTTGGCTGCCGCTGGCTCATATTTAATTGGTTTACTAAGCGATTTACTAACGATTACTAAGCGAGGCGGTGGTTAAGTAATTTTTAACAAGCAAATATTTTATCGCCTTTTTCGCCATGGTGGCTAAGCAAATCACTGCAGTTGTTAAGTGAGTTGTGTGGTCATTAAGTGAATCCAGCTTCCCTCACTGGCTTTGCTTGTTGGAAACTGGCTGGGAAGGCTGCAGAGGGCAGCCTCAGGGACTCCGTAAATAAAGATTAGTTGCCAAGCACCCAAATTTTGGTCGCGTGACGGAGGGGATGCGACGGTCATAAGCGTGAACATTGGCCGCCAGTTATTTTTTTTCAGTGCCGTTGTAACTACACACGGTCGTTAAACGAGTGGTTTTAAGTCGAGGCCTGCCCGTAATCCCTTTGTAAAACCATTAAACTGAGAATTGCCACACCATCCCTCTTCCGAAGTTTAAGAATGCTACCCTCCCCACCTTCCTGCTCCAGATTTTTAATCTTAAAAAAAAAAAAAAAAAAAAAAAAACCAACAGAGCTGCTAAAAAAAAAAGTCCTTCTTTTAATAAGGTCTCCTTTTAACGAATCCCATTGCGAGGGTGCGCAAACTTTTCAGCTGAAGATCGTGCTGTATTATGAAACTGTTTACACGCGTCTGGCCTCAGGGACGGCACCTTAGGGGAAATTCACACGTTGGCTCTGGTGTGTGGTTGCGCGGAAACATCCAATTTCTGGAGCAACAGGTGTTTTGGGAGGGTCTCTAGCCAAACACTGCTCCCCTGTCAATAGAGATGGAATTAGGTCCTCAAAGGACTTCTACGCTAGCACTGATGTTGTTACCTAGTTGGGTAATGAAACATCTACAAGAAAACAACCAAGCTCAGAGAGCACCAGGGACCCCACAGTCCTCCTCCTCTTCCTCCCCTTCTCCTCCTGTTCCTAGCACTGATGTTATTACCTAGTTGGGTAATGAAACATCTACAAGAAAACAACCAATCTCAGGAACCCCACAATCCACTTCCAGCTCTTCCTCCTCCCCTCCTCTTCCTCCCACTGATGTTACCTAGTTGGGTAATGAAACGTCTGCAAGGAAACAACCAAGCTCAGAGAGCACCAGGGACCCCACAGTCCACTTCCACCTCTTCCTCCTCTCCTCTTCCTCCTCTTCCTAGCAATCAGTCAATTTATTATTACAGACCAGAGACCAGAACAAATAAAAGCACTCAGTATATATACAATTAAAAATTCTAGTATAAAATAATAAATAACAACAAAAATCTATAATAAAATCCAGTCTGTCAATTATACATGGTCTGACTATATGATAGTTGCTCCTCCTAGCACTGATGATGTTACCTAGTTGGGTAATGAAACGTCTGCAAGGAAACAACCAAGCTCAGAGAGCACCAGGGACCCCACAGTCCACTTCCACTTCTTCCTCTTCCTCCTCCTCTCCTCTTCCTCCTCTTAGCACTGATGTTGTTACCTACATTGGGTAATGAAACGTCTGCAAGAAAACAACCAAGCTCAGAGAGCCCTCATTTCAACCCCGAGCTCCAAACATTCTCCTTTATTGGGACTTCTACAAGCCCATTGGGGTGAGGGGCATGTTTTACTGTAAACGGCCAAGAGACTTCTATTGTCAGTGATGTAACCCATTTAATAAGGAAAATAAAAACGGAGACAATTTCGGCCACCGTTAAGCACAGGGCCCTGTCCGTTTGGAAGTGATCGACTGTCATTTGTAAGCTGGTGATCAATTAAAGCAGGGGGTGAATCCAGCATCTAGAGAAATCGGTTAGAGAGAGAGAGATTTATGCTGCTGCCTCAACCTACGCTATAATGCAGCTTGCTGCTTTTTTTAGCTCGGCTGCCAACGATGTGCGAACAGAGAGAAGACCTAAATCATAGATTATTTTAGGGCAGGAAGCCCCGGACCATGGGTTAGAGATGGCAATTTTGGCTTAGTGGGATGTACAGAGATGGGCCAGTATATTCGATCTGGGCTGCTTCCAAGCCTCCGGAGGGGTTTTGTGTTGTTGGTTTTTTTTGCAAAAAGAGGCCAGATTTTAGGTTCAGGAACACAATCACATTTTTTTAAAAAAAGTGGAACTTTGATCACGCTATCATGGATACCACCTTGGCAGTTCTGACGGTACCCTGCATGAACCCAAGGTTGTGAAATGTGTATCACTTGGTAGACAGACAGCTGTCACGTTTTCCAGCTCTAAGGAATGCCCTTCATACATCCCATGATGTTGAACCAAGTCATGATCGATAAAGGAGAATATTTGTAGCTCGGGGTTGAAACGAGGGGTCCCTGGTGCTCTCTGGCCTTGGTGGTTTTCTTGCAGACGTTTCATTACCCATCTAGGTAACATCATCAGTGCTAGAAAGGAATGGAGTTTGCGGAGAGGAGGACGACTGTGGGGTCCTTGGTGCTCTCTGAGGTAATTTTTTTTCTTGCAGACTTTTCATTACCCAGCTAGGTAACATCATCAGTGCTAGGAGGAGGAGGAAGAAGTGGACTGTGGGGTCCCTGGTGCTCTCTGACCTTGGTTGTTTTCTTGCAGACGTTTCCTTACCCAACTAGGTAACATCATCAGTGCTAGAAAGGAATGGAGTTTGCAGAGAGGAGGACGACTGTGGGGTGCTTGGTGCTCTCTAAGGTAATTTTTTTTCTTGCAGACGTTTCATTACCCAACTAGGTAACATCATCAGTGTTAGGAGGAGGAGGAAGAAGTGGACTGTGGGGTCCCTGGTGCTCTCTGACCTTGGTTGTTTTTTTGCAGACATTTCCTTACTCAACTAGGTAACATCATCAGTGCTAGAAAGGAATGGAGTTTGCGGAGAGGAGGAGGAGGATGACTGTGGGGTCCTTGGTGCTCTCTGAGGTAATTTTTTTTCTTGCAGACGTTTCATTACCCAACTAGGTAACATCATCAGTGCTAGTAAGGAATGAGGTTCGCTCTCCATTTATATTCTAATAGCTTGCCCTGTCAGGGTTTGTGGGAATGGTCTTGGAGGCTCTTTGGCTGGGCTGTTTAGAATATAAAATGAGAGCAAACCCCATTCCTTACTAGCACTGATGATGTTACCTAGTTGGGTAATGAAACGTCTGCAAGAAAAAAATTACCTCAGAGAGCACCAAGGACCCCACAGTCGTCCTCCTCTTTGCAAACTCCATTCCTTTCTAGCACTGATGATGTTACCTAGTTTGGGTAATGAAACGTCTGCAAGAAAGCAACCAAGCTCAGAAAGCACCAAGAGTCCCTCAGCTCATGATCTCCAGAAACGGCCTGTCCTAAGTCACTCCAGAAAAAAAGTGGGTTAGCAAGTTTGCAAGATCCTTAGTTATCAATGAAAAGGGACCGTCAGGAGGAAAATGTCAAAAAAAGTCACCAGGAGACCAAACGCAGCAGGGAGCGCATATGAAACATTTGAGGGTGGGTGGGGGGAAATATATGAGAAGGATGGAACGAAACAGCCAGAAAAACAGCATGGAATGTTTTGCTGTGTAGGTCATGCTTTGTGATGTGTAATACAATAGCCGTCCTTTCCACCCTTATACTCAAATAATTCTGTTGATTTCACAGACTGATATGTGAAAGTCGGGGCACGAAGAAGAGACAAAAACCCAGTTTTGGAGAAATGCTCGGTTATGGCCCTTGGAGGAAGAAGCTTATTCTAAAGAAAAACCGAGATGCTGCGGCTAAAATTATCTGATTTCGAGAGGTATTGAAAATCGCCTCCATGTTTTCAGCCGAAATACTCAAGCCGAAAGGAAAAGGAGGAACTTAAGGATGTAACCAGAGGCCCTGAACCTGTCACTCCTTCCTGCTCTCCCTCTCTTCTCCAATAACAGAATATTGACGAGAATTCAGTCAATAAAACCAAAGAGGAAAACCTCACGTGCTAAGAATATGTGACCTCTGTAATGGGTTCTCTGACCTCTTATTACAGTTTTCCTTTGCAGATCTTGTAATTGTGAAGGATTGCTTAGAAAGCAGAAGGCTTACAAAATATTATCCAAATATTGGCACTGGGCTTCATATGGGGAAAGCACGGGGATCAGGGGTCTCCGCTGTAAAGCTGGGATTGAAAATTCAGAGCAAGGTCTATCAAAATCCATCTTGTTTGTGGTTTTGGGTAGAAGCCACGGCCATAGAGTCAAACTAGATTTCCTGCACCCAGATCCCTGTTTTGAAATCCTTCCATGCTCGGTGTGAATTGTGGGAACAGCATCATTTTGTCATACCAATGTGGTAAGTGTTGGCTTTGTCCCATTAATTCCAGTCATTTCTCTACTAATCCGATTTATATCTACCCCAATTGGCTGGATTCTTGGTACTTCACAACAAACCCATTCCAACGCTAACAATACAGGCAAGTCCTCAGTCCTTACGACCACGGCTGAGCTGAAAATGTGTTAGGTGAATTTGGGGCCCATTTTACGACCTTTCTTGCCACAATTGTTAAGTGAATAACCGCCGTTGTAAAGTTAGTAGCATGGTTGTTAAGTGAACCTGGCTTCCCCATTGGCTTTGCTTGTCAGAAGGTCGCAAAAGGGGATCACGTGACGCCTGGGACAGTGCAACCATCATAAGTATGAATCAGTGCAGAGGTGGGTTCCTCCCGGTTCGGACCGGTTCACCTGAACCGGTAGCAACCCGCTGGTGATGTCACGGAGCCGGTTCGGTCGGTGCCGATCCATGGACGACGCCATCTTTTTTTTGGATGTTTTTTTTGGGGGGGGGGGATTTTTTTGGGAATTTTTTTTAATTTTTTTTTCTTCTGCGCATGCGCAGAAGCCGAGTTTCCGGCACTGCGCATGCGTCGCCATCTTGTTTTCGGCTTTATTTTTTTGGAATTTTTTTGGATTTTTCGGCACTTCCTCCCACGAGGCGCAGCCACGCGGCGCAGGAGGAAGCGAACCGGCAGCGAGGTAAGTTAGAACCCACCCCTGAATCAGTGGCCAAGCAGCTGAGTTTCGATCACATGACCATGGGGATGCTGCAATGGTCATAAGAGTGAAAAACGGTCAAAAGTCACTTTTTTTCAGTGCCGTTGTAACTTTAAACAGTCACTAAAGGAACTGTTGTAAGTTGAGAACTATAAGTTGCACACGTAAGTTGTAAACAAAACTACACGAAAGAGGTAAAGTCAAATGCCGACATTACAGAACAATGACATCATCGTCTTTATTCCATTCCTATCAAATACTTGATTGCAAATCAGTGATCCAGATGAAATGAAACTTACAAAATTGAAGTACAAAAGAAAATAGACCACAGACGATTTAAAAAAAAAAAAAATCAAGCCAACACTATTTTGTGTTTAGCAATATAGGAGTTTTACAAGCAGCAAAAACCAATGTTGCAGGGGCAAGGAGTTCTCATCCACTAGCCAAAACTGAGCATAAAATTCTTCCATAGAAATTAGAAGCTCTTTTTTTTAAATCTCTTGAGAAAAACCAGAATATTAAGTTTGTGTTTCACTATGTTATCTTTACCAGGGCCTTCCTCATATGGAATTCCTGCTGATGGTTTAATACTATATTGTAAATAAATAATAATATATCCTCATTCGTTGGTGTAATATCAGTCGCTTGTAGGCTTTCCAAAACAGATTTTAAACAGGTTTGGGAAGAGGAGGAAAATGAGAAACGTGAGCAGAGGAGCGTATTTTGCATAGCAGAAACACGGCTGCTGGGGAAAAAAAACAGCACCTGTGAGCTTTGGCCCGCTCATTTTGCTATGGGCGGAAGGGCGCGGCAGGAATCAGGGAAGCAGAGATGCAGTAGATTGATTCCATCTAAAAGAAAGCCAGTACATGCCCAAAAGTTTAAAAAATTCAAAACTGCAGGGCACTTATGGAGTCACTCCGGGGTCAGAAATATTTGGTAGAAGTAACCTGCTTCATTGTGCAATGTTATGGAAAGGGACAATTCCTTTGTCACCCCTTATAATATTACCGTGTTTCCCTGAAAATAAGATCCTGTCTTTGTCTTATATTTTTTTTGAACCCTGAAATAAGCGCTTGGCCTTATTGCCATGCGCTCAAAAGCCCGATTGGGCTTATTATCAGGGGATGTCTTATTTTGGGGGAAACAGGGTAACATTTTTGTATTGTCTACTATCCCCTGATGGAGTAACTCTAGATTATAGTACAGGTGGTCCTCTAGATTATAGTACAGGTGGACCACAATTGAGCCCAGAGTTTGTGTCGTTAAGCGAGGACTTCGTTAAGTGAGTTTTGCCCCATTTTACAACTTTTTGTTCATGGAATCACTGCAGTTGTTAACGTAGGAACACAGTTGTTAAGTGAATCTGGCTTCCCCCTGGACTTCGCTCGTCAGAAGGTCGCAAAAGGGCGATCGCCTGACCCCGGAAAACCGCAACGGTCGTAAGTATGAATCAGTTGCCAAGCATCTGAATGTTGATCATTGACCAGGAGGATTGCTGTAAAGTCGTAAGTGTGAAAAACGGTCCTAAGTTGTTTGTTGTTGTTTTTTTCCATCCATTCCTGCCGCCGAAAGTTTTATGGGGTGTGTTTTATTTCAAAAAAATAAACTCACACAACCCCTGACGGCAGCCCTGTGAGTTCTCTTCCCATTTGCACCGATTGCTCACTTCCGATTCCCCTATTTCGATTGTACGGCCGACTAGAAACGGCAAACTGTAAATTCCCCCGTTGCTCAAGAGAAGATGCTGTTTGCTGTGGGCCTCTTCTTCCTCCTTCCTCCTCTTCTAAACAATCTGGGATTGTTTAGAAAGCAAAGCCAAACCTTCGAGACCCCCCCCCCTTTGCTTCCTTCTAGACCTCTGCAAAACGCCAGTTCTAACTTTTGAAGTTGTTTTTTCAGCCCCTTCTTCAAGTCCTAAACTGTAAATCTGGGCTCCAGATCAAAAGCACTCAGGTTGATTTCCACTTTTAAATTCTATTTGTTGTTTGATTTGTGACGTTTCTTTTTTTCCTTTTTCCTGGTGGGGGTACTTATTAAAAAGCAGGAGTCAAATAAGGCCAAAACCACAACGCCACCACATCTTAAACCAGGGCCACACAACAGCATTTGCATGTTTTTCTGGATATTTTGGGGTTTAGGGAGGGACATTTAGGCTGTTCCCAGGTCCTAAACCACATTTCGATTTCTCTCTTCCAGAAATGCCCTTTTTTTAAAGAAAAAAAAAATAGGAGACTGATTTGCATGTTCCACTGTACGAGTAGTCCTTGACTTACAAGAGTTCATTTAGTGACTGTTCAAAGTTACAAGGGCGCTGAAAAAAAGGGACTTACGACCCTTTTTCACTCCGTTGCAGTATCCCCATGGTCACGTGATCAAAATTCAGACGACTGGCAACTGACTCGTATTTATGACGGGTTGCAATGTCCCGGGGTCATGTGATCCCTTTTTGCGACCTTCTGACAAGCAAAGTCAATGGGGAAACCAAATTCGCTTAATAACCATCTTATTAACTTAACAATTGCAGTGATTCATTTTACAACGGAGGCAGGAAACATCGTAAAAAGGGGTAAAATTCACTGTCTAACTTAGCAACAGAAATTTTGGGCTCAATTGCGGTTGTAAGCCGAGGACTATCTGTAAGCTGTTGTGGGTCAAAGAAATATTATCACCAGAAACTTGTTTTTCTTTGCAGTTTTTCACAAAAGATGCTGCCTTATGGCTAATTATGGGTGCTTTAAGAACTGTGGTACAGTCTCTCAAACATCTGCAAAGAATGTGTTTAGTATTTTCATTTTCTGTTTTCCCAATTCCTTTCTCTCTTCCTCTCTACAAATGAATGGGCTTTCTGTATTTTTAAGTAACGCTGCTCCTTGGTGGCCTTTACTTTCTCTACGCTTCTTTCTTTCTCGTTTTATTTTGTTCTGAATTTTGGCCCTTGGTCTTCTAAAGGGTGATCCCTCACATCATCATAAAGATACAGGAGGTAGCCCTCAACTTATGACCACCATTCAGCCCCAAATTTCTGCTGCTAAATGAGACAGTTGTTAAGTAAATTTTGCCCCATTTTACTCTCTTTCCTGACATAGCTGTTGCGTGAACCACTGCAGTTGTTAAGTTGGGCGGGGGGGTTGGACTAGATTACCTGCAAGGTCCCTTCCAACTCTGTTAATCTGTTAGCAACACAGTGCTTACTGGCTTCCCCATTGACTTTGCTTGTTAGAAAGTTGCAGTGATCATATGACCTAGGGACACTAGAATTGTCATAAATATGAGTCAGTTGCCAAGTGTCCAAATTTTGATCACATGGCCACGGGGATGCTTGAAAGGTCATAAGTGTGAAAAACGGTCCTAAGTCACTTTTTTCAGTGCCACTGTAACTTCAAACTTCACTAAACGAACTCTTGTTGAGGACTTGTGTAAGTTTTGCTTTTGTTGTTAAACGACACACACTCACCCCCCCCAAGGTTGAGTGAATAAGAGGGCCAACGTTGGCTGATTTCAACCATCCAAGGAAGACTGGAGCTGATGAAGACTCAGATGGAAGATCAACAAACTACGGCTAAAAAAAACACGTATTCATGCTTTTAAACGCTGGTGTTGGAGAAAATTCCTGAGAATATCACAAACGGCCACACAAACAAACAAGTGGATCATGGAACAAACCATTTCGGAGTTCTTGCTTGAGGCAAAAATAATCAGACTCAAACTATGATATTTGGGGTACGTTATGTGAAGACCCAACTTCCTTAAGAAGTCCATAATGCTGGGAAAAATGGAAAGAAAGAGAAGAAGAGGACAACCAGCAGCAAATTGGAAATTTGGTTTTATTTATATGTAGAGATATACTATTCCTTTTGGGGACTTGTATCCTACCTTTCATGCTGGGGTGTTAACATGTAATTATAATGTATAGTTTGCATCCATTTACACGTACAGGGATCCATCTCTCTCCATCCGTCCATCTCTCCCTCTACCCCTCCATCTATCCATCTTTCTCTCCACCCATCTATCCCTCTATCCATCCACCTATGCATCTCTCATTATCTCTCTCTCTCTCTATCCCTCCGTCTTCATCATCCATCCACCTTTCTCTCCCTCTATCCATCCGTCTGTATCATCTATCTCTATCTCATGTCTGTCTATATCTGCATGCCTATCTATCTATCATCTCTATCTATCTATCTATATCTGCCTATCTACCCATAACTGCCTATCTCTCTCCCTATCTTATCTATCATCTCTCTATCATCTATCTAATCTATCTTTCTATCTCTATCTGCCTATCTACTTATAACTGCCTATCTCTCTATCTTATCTATCTTATCTATCCATCCATTCTATCTTTCTATCCATTCTTTCTATCATCTATCTATCTATCCATCCATTCTATCCATTTTCTTTCTATTCTATCTATCTATCTATCCATCCATCCATTCTTTGTATTCTATCATCTATCTATCTATCTATCCATCCATCCATCCATTCTTTGTATTCTATCATCTATATCTATCTATCATCTATCTATCCATCCATCTACTTTCTATCATCTATCTATCTATCTATCTATCATATATCTATCTATCTATCTCCCTCTCCCTCTCCCTCCCTCTCTCTATATCTATCTATCTATCTATCTATCTATCTATCTATCTATCTATCTATCTATCTATCTATCTATCTATCTATCATCTATCTATCTATCTATCTATCTATCGATCTATCTATCCATCCATCCATCTACCCATCCATCCTTTCTATCCATCCATCCATCTTCTACCTGTATCTTTTTTATCTTGTATCTATTTCTATCTCTTCTGTCCATCCCTGTATGTGTGAATGGATGCAAATTATTCGTACGTTAGACGTGTATACCCATACACAGACACATATATGCGCATGCTTATGGCTTACATGTATATATATGTATATGCGTAAGCTGTATGTCTAGGCACAGTGTACATACGTCTGTAGAAGCACAAGCACAAGCACACACACAATCCCTATGCATAGACGGCTCCGTATCCAGATCGACAGAGGCCATATCGACCATCGGAAGCCGTTCTTCCCCCGCTTTTCCCGCCTTCCCGCCCCTCCCCCCCCGGGGGGGGGCACCGACTCGCGTCTCCTCAGGGCGTCGGAGGAGGCTGAGGAGAAAAAGTGGAGGCCCGAGGGGCGGGGCCGCCGGCGGGGTTTCCCGGCCGCGGCCGCAGGGGCGGGG
>QLTV01002577.1:164015-176023 GCA_003457575.1 Thermophis baileyi
TTTTTTGTCTTCCTCTGGTTTTTTTTTTTTTTCCCCTCTCCCCCAGTTGTTCTTGTTTTTTTTTTTCTGGAAATGAATGGATGTTTTGTGCTTGGAACCAGGGAACTGCAACAAGATGGCGTTTTCAGGAAACATCTCTCTTCTGCGTTTTGCAACTCCCCGGCATCGCTGCTTTCCGCCAAGCTTCAATCTCGCAGCTGGAGAGAGCTTTCTTTAACTTTGATTTCCCTCCCCCATCATTGACAGATAGTGCTTTGATGGGGAATTGACAAATGCTCTGGTTTGGTTTGGTTTGGTTTGGTGTTTTTTTTTTTTTTAAACTTTCTCCCCCCCCCCCAGTTTTCTATTAGCCATGGGGTGGGTGGAGTAGTTGACTAAAATTGTTACAGACTGGATAACAGATCAAAGAGAGCAGGAAGATTAGACCTAAGTATCCCTTTACAAAAAGGTTCTAATTATTTATTTTGTAAAGGTTAGCTTGGTTTTGTGTAAGCATTTTTTTTAAAGAATGGTAGAATTTGTACATCTGTAAAAAAAACCTGAATTTTTGCCCTTTGCCAGTACGTGTCAGTTTCTGTAAACAGCAGTTTACCTGAAATTATTTCAAAAAATAAATATTGGTAGCTAAAAATCTTGTTTTGGTCACTTTTCCCAAATCATATTTGATCTGTTGCTTTATTGGGAAAACATTGAATTCAGTGGGCCTTATCTGTTTAAAATAAAGCCCAAATTCCTATTATTGGACTTAAGTGTGGACAACAGAGTTTAAACAAAAAATTATTCCAAAATATTCTGCATTTTTCCTTACAGTTTAACTGAAGATTGGGTTTATATTGCTGCCCTGAATACTTTGGAAGTATAACAGTTGGCATGAAATTGATAGTCTTAATTTAAAAAATCCAACTATTACAATTGTATGGGTTGGATTCCCAGCCTATATCTGAAGACTCATTAAGACAAAATAAATGTTTATTTAGTAAACCTAAATCCTGAACTTTTAATAGTGCTGTAGCCAAAATACTGAACAATCAGCAAAGGCAAAACTCATTCTAATTGAAACAATATAAACAAAAGCAATGGAATATTTTTTTAAAAAGAAGGCTTAAAATAATCAAGCATTTCTGGAATAATTTAGATATGGTTGAATATTTATTTTATTGTATTTTGATCTCCTGTTTAAATATGAAACAGATTACACATGTGTTAACACAGCTTTTAATGACATAAACCGTTTTCAAGTTCAGTTAACCAAATATTTTACCGTAGGTTTTAAAACATCATGGACCAGAAGGAGAGAAGAATTGATTAAAAACTCCTTTTATTAGATTTGAGTTTGGAATCAGGTTTACTTTTCAGGGCCTGTTTCTCTTTCTTTTCCTCTCCAGTACTTTGTGATTAAGGTGCACTTCGCATTGTCAATAAATACAATGTCTTGCATACATATCTTTGTATTTTCTATCTTCCTAGTTTTGGCCATGTAGGCCCAGGCACAACCTAATGTGAAGCTTTGTAGGTCCCAGATGTTGTGTGTTGTAGACTTCCTATTTATTTTTGTGGCTGTTTGGTCAGCTTGCAGCAAGCAATGTCCAACATACAATTGTGTACAATTGCCTGTGTTAAAAATCTAAAATCTAATTGAATGATGCTTTGCAACAGAATGTTGTCCCTGTAACCTAATTGGTCCAAATTGTGCTAGATAAAAAAGGAAAGCAAGAGAGAGGGTTGGGTACATTTGGGGGGGGGACTAAATCAACAATAAATAGACTGTGGTGTTTATTCTGCAGGCAGTCCTTCCCTTTAAGGGGTGACAGCTGACAGTTAGCAACCAGCTTTGTGAAACACCAGGAAGTTAGTTCCTCATTGAATGAATAGTAAACGTCTCCGGAAAATACGATTTTTCAAGCTCAGTAGAGCCAGGGGAAGAGATTGTGACTACCTTTTAGATGGATCTAGAACTTGGGTTTTGAAAATAGCCTGTTCTTGAGATGTCTGATTCTTCTCAATTACTACCGATGTAATGCAATTGGTTTCATTAATAATGTCCCCCCCTCCCCAATTTCTCTCTCTCTGTCCCTCCTTGTGAGAACTTTTTTTGGCCAAATAATCACGCTTCTCCAAAGCCCTGTAGATTTCCTTGCCTGTCTGTTTCAATTGGCTCAGATTTCAGTCCCTGAATAGGATTAAATTCTTACTGTCCATGGATTTTGGCTTTGCTTTAATGGATTGGTAATTGATATTCTCAATTTTAATATCCAGATGTAGCTGTGTGGCGTTCTGGGTTGTTTTCAGAGTACTGCTAATGCTGGCCTGAGAGAGAGAGAGAGAGAGGGAAAAAAAGAGGATGGATAATCTGGGATAGCAGAGTTATGATTTTTCCAGGGGAAGGGGGGGCAGAATCCTCCATATTATTCACTCCACCAGGAAGTAAAAGGGATAATGGGAATTAAAGAGGCATGTGCTTCAGAGCCATTATCTTGAGAACATTTTGAAACAACTTCAGAGCGGCTGGCTTTTAATATTTTGAGTGTTGAGTTGTTTTTATGTGGGTACTACTGAAGTGCTTATTACAAGTGGATTCTAAATAGAAGGGCAGTTGGCAACAGGAAGGGAAGGAAGGGAAGAGAGGGGAGAAAGGAAGGAAGGAGAAAGGAAAGGGGAAAGGGAGGCAGGAAGGAAGGAAGGAAAAAGGAAAGGGGAAAGGGAGGGAGAAAGGAGGGAAGGAGAAAAGAAAGGGAGGGAGAGAGAGAGAGAGGAAGGAAGGAGATAGGAATAAAGGAAGGGAATAAGGAAAAGAGGGGGAGAAAAATGATAGAGGCAGACAGGAAAATAAATGTGTGGTAATTCAGGAGAGGCTTTGGTGAAAGACAAATCCCCAAATGAATTTCTTGGATGATAAAAGATCAAAATCATGACTGTCACAAAGACTAGCCTACAATTATAAATAAGAAAAGTCTCCTATTAGAAGAGAATATGTGACTAGAGATTAAAAGAAGGGAAATAAAACTTCTGTTGGATTTTGTTTTCCTTAAGTTGAAGGCCTGTCCAGGTTCATAGCATTATATAAGCTTCAAGCCTTTGGGTCATGGTGGCCCAAAGCTGGTGATGATTGTCTAAGCCAGTGTTTCTCAACCCCCGGCCTCTTGAAGACGTGTGGGACTTCAATTCCCAGAATACCCCAGGGCTGGGGAATTGTGGGAGTTGAAGTCCGCACGGCTTCAAGGGGCTAAAAGATTGAGGAACACAAAAGGAGCTGCTTCTCGAACAGCTGTGGCTTGATCTGCGCTGCGAAATTGGACTGAGGTAATAAAATGAAGATGACAACATTTGCCATTTCGTCTGGGTAGGCTGAGCTCATGATTTCCTGGCTTCTTGGAATCACTGCTCTTTTGAAAGGAAGCAAAGATAATTCGGCTGCAGAGAAGAAGTGGCGTGGATTGAGAACACACACACGCACACACACACGCACACACACACACACACACACACACCCCTCTAGTAAAAAAACCCCATCTCATTTTCCTTTGTGGGCCAGCTGGCAATTTTTTTTGAAGAAGTAAGCTAGGGAAATAACTAACTTGGGAGTCTTCCCTGCGGTGAAATTCGAGGCCTGCCAGCTGGGGAATTCTGGGAGTTGAAGTCAAGCTGCCATGGTTGAGAAACGCTGGGAAAATAATTCCAATTTCTAGGGTAGAGTTTATAGAATTCCTGTTAGTTGTTTGGTCATTTAATCCTCATAGATGGAGGTCTTGTACAGGTGGTCCTCGACTTACAACAGTTTTCACTTAGTGACAGTTCAAAGTTACAATGACACTGGGGGAAAAATGACTTACGACCGTTTTTCACACGGCCGTTGCAGCATCCCCATGGTCATGTGATCAAAATTCAGACGCTTGGCAACTGACTCATATTTATGACGGTCGCACTGTCCCGGGGGTCATGTGATCACCTTTTGTAACCTCCTTATAAGCAAAGTCAGCGGGGAAACCAGATTCACTTAACAGCTGTGTTATTCACAACTGCAGTGATTCACTTAACAACTGTGGCAAGAAAAGCCGTAAAATGGAGCAAATTCACTTAATGTTCCGCTTAGCAACAGAATTGTTGGGTTCAATTACGGTCGTAAGTTGAGGACTACCTGTGCTTCCTTGGCCTACCAGTTGAAGACAATGTCCCATTGGCAGCAGAAGAAAAAAAAGCCTTTTGACTTTTTGATATTTTTTTTAAAAAAAAATCTCAGTAACGCAGTCATTTTTAAAAGGGAAAAAAAAATGGATGAGGAAGCTGTCAGTAGAAACAAGAAGAACATACATCAGAGGCATCCTTGGGGTGGGATCCAAAAATTTGAAGATGGTGGCTGCGATGGTACGAGTGAAGCTCCGCCCACTTTTTAGATGCAATACCCATAAAAACAGGCAGAATTTAGATCGCATTGCCTTGACCCAAATCTTGAATTTTTGCACCGTGCCTTCCAGGCACCCCCTGGCGAAGAAGCATTGATTTGCTGCTAATTTTGCAGTTCGTGGCATTACTTCCATAAGATGTTCTTGCAGGCAGTTGCAAAAGACAACATTGACAAAAAAATGCGTCTTAATGAGAAGATGCACATCAAGATAAGACTTGTAAGCTGATTCCATTATCAACTGATCTGAAGCTGGTCCTCCTGCAAGTTAGAATAACAATTTTGCTGCTACTGGCTTGAAGGCACATTATATGAAGAGACGAGTTCATATTTTCTCTACTGTGGGCGGTGCAATTTTTGGGTTTTCCAATTTGTCCCCACCCCCGCGTGAGGTTCAGAGAGGTTAGGTGGGAAATTCAGATTTTATTCCCCCTAGCAGTCTGGAAGGAAGTAATACCTCTTTGTCAAGTCGGAAGAAGAGCTGCAACTTTTGATAACAAGTTTTTTTTTATTAAAGAGCCTGTGTTTTAACCTTGAACAAGGATTATAGAACTGTCCATCAGGGAGGGGGAAAAAAGCATCTTCTTTGAAACCTGTCAAAAGTGGCTGGCATATCTTAATTTTGATCACAGAGTGGAACTGAAAGTATGTCAGCCTTTTGATAAAAAGTGAGTTGGGCTACCAAGTTAAACTATGCAAGGCAAGGCAAGTTTGCTTTTAACTGGTTTGAAGTCAGCATTCTTTGCCCAAATGGATGTTTGGTGCCAGAGGAATAGAGATTTCGGTTTTTCCCATGATACTTTCCCCATCGTTTGCAAATTTCAATTGATAATTTGGAGAAAAGAAAGATTGTCTAGAATTTGGACACCCAGAGGGGCAAATATGAATGTTTGGATAAATAGAAGATTTCTCCCCCTCCTGAAATAAGAATTTTGTTGTTGTTATTATTATTATTACTACAAGTCAGCTCCCTCGAATATTCAAATTAGCAAAAGCAGCATTCCTGGGATTAATTTCCTTTTTCACTTTTGCCCATCACTTAGGATGCTAAAATTATGCAAACTGCCTTCCGTATGTGTGTGTTCACCTCTTTATATGCACTCATCACTTAATATTGCATAGGTCACCCAATAGATTGTGTTATGGGAAACATCTTTATGTAGACACAAGCTATTGGTCGCTAGCTCAGCATTGGTTGTTCTGATTGGTTACAGTTCTCTTGGGATTTTTAAAAAGGATGCTTTCTCGATGTTGCTTGGAAATATCAAGATATAATCTGGGGTATTTCTGTAGTCAGAGAAAGTGCTCTCTAGATAATAAACATAATCTATCCTTCAGGTTTGAGTGTTTATTATTATTAAGAAGGCCGAGCCTTCTTAAATAAGCAACTTCTTAAATAGGGGACTCTTGTGATACATGAAAAAAAATATGAAAATTATAACTATGAATCCAGGAAGATGATTAATGGTTGATAAACTCATCAGAAACTAGGTATTGATGGAAGGTGTTGGGACTTGTGATGTTCTAAAGTCTTTACCAGTTTGATAGCATGTTGTATGAGAAGATAATTTTTTTTCCCAATGTGAGAAATGGTGGATAACATCTGCCACAGGTTTGCCTATAGCACAGCTGCCCTGCCATCTGTAAATATAGAATAATTAAAAGAATAGAGGTGATTTGGGCCCCTTCTTGTAGAGTAATTAGAATATAAGGTGATGTACAGAAGCTGGAGAACATTATAATTGTAATTGACAACTGATGTCAGGAGGTGTTGGGGCAAAGATCAATCTTGTGTTTAATTTTTATAGGCAAAATATCTCTTATTCTGTGTGTTAAGTGCAGGTTATTAAGTCCTGGCTTTATTATTATGACAGCTTATCAGTTCTAGTTTTAATTATTTGTGAAATCTGCACTCTGTCTTTTGAGGAACAGGTCTTTACGGTTTATAATTTTATGGAGGGAGTGGATTTCCCCCCCTCAGATTCTTAAAATTTCAAATAGAGGTGTTTGAAACTCAAAAGTCTCCCACAGCACCCCGAATCGCAGTTGTGATTGTTAGCATTTTAGACATTTTACTGGATAATGGGGGGGGGGTGTAAATGAATTTAGTTTAAATGAATAGAAACAATCCAAATGGCTAATTCGTCCACCAGATGGGACTCTCTAAGTAATAAATGCTTGTTCAAATATTTAAAAAGGAGATAAATTCTTCACATCCTTGTATAATGGACTAACAATGGGTGTCCTCCCAGCTTCATAGAATTTTTTGTGTGTGAAATTGTAAGTGCATGTATCATATTTTCCCTGTCCTATTTTCAAAAGCAAAGCTGTAACATTCATAGGAACATATGAACCAATGCAAAAGGAATTTGTTTCCCAGAGTAAAATTAACATGTGAAATAAATTCTATTTAAAAGATAAGCGCTTGATGTAAACCGATAGGAATCCCTTTTGAGGACACCTCTTAACAATTACTGAATCAACAGGCATATCTGTGAAATTTAAAATAACTCCTCCTGCCATGTTGACATTACTAATCAGATCTGTAAAATAAGTGCCATCAAATTTTCCAACCTTGTTTTATGATTAAGTTTCTGGGGGAAAATAGGAAGCAGATTTTAACACTTGTTCGGCTTTCTTTAAGCAATTGTATAGTCTCCAAAACATGAGAATAATAATTCTTTGGAATTTCAATCTAGTGTTTGCCATGTGTGGGGTTTTTTTTGGCTCATTGTTGATTCCAGTTCAATTTTTATAGCATCGGTTGCTGATAAACTACCTGTCTGTGTGGAAAATAATTTTACTGTTTTAGAACCTGAATGACGCAATGTAAGGTAACCGTGTTTCTCATCCCTTCAACTGAAGACATTCACTGCTAATCAAAAGCAAGGAAATGGTGTTTGTAGAGGATCATAAGAGTTTTAAGGAGAGGCCTTTGAAGTCTTGGTGGCCAACTCCCCGAAGGAGTCCAGATTAAAATATCCCAGATAGATGGAGGTTTTTCTGGAGGTCTTCCAGGGAAAGGGGAATCAACCATCTCTCTTGGATCTTTAGACATTATTTGATTTTAGGATGTGAGGATAGTTTCCCACTTAAATCAAACGATGGCCCGTTTCTGATGTGGACTACAACTCCCAGAATTCCTGAGCCAGCATGGCTGGCTCAGGAATTCTGGGAGTTGAAGTCCACCAGTCACAAAAGGGCCATCGTTCCCCCCCCCCTGACTTAAGTTTAGCACCCTCAAAGCCAAGTTGGTTCTGCTTTTAAGTGCTCACATGTGCACACTTAACACAGAAGCCTTCTGCATGACAGGAAGCTGAGAGTTGGGAACACCTGCTCTAAACAGGAAGTGGCTTGCAGGGTTTGCCAGATAGGCCACGCCAAGCTTTTCTTCCTTTCCCTATTCTCGGTTGGGTTGAAAAGACCCTCTCTCCTAACCTGGACCATTGAATCTGGCCAAGGATACAGCATGTAAGACAAGGAGACCTTCAGTAGCAGCGTAGGACAACAGGTTGTTAGTCCCCTAATTTGGATTTGTCTTGGATAATGCAAATGGGTTTCACGCTAGATAGAGTAGGGTCCTGAGCTCATTGCATAATGTGGCTTCCATGTTTTATTCTGTGGGGATCTTGCTGTTCTCTGAGCTTGGTTGTTTTCTTGCAGATGTTTCGTTATCCTAGCTCCTAACACTGATGATGTTACCTAGTTGGGTAATGAAACGTCTGCAAGGAAACAACCAAGCTCAGAGAGCACCAGGGAGCCCATAGTCCACTTCCACCTCTTCCTCCTCCTCTCCTCTTCTCCTCCTCTCCTCGCACTGATGATGTTACCTAGTTGGGTAATGAAATGTCTGCAAGAAAACAACCAAGCTCATAGAGAGCACGAAGGGCTCAGTCCTGAGCTACAGATATTCTATGCTTTATCCTATTTATATGACCCCGATGCTTTGGGATGAGTTTGGAGGGGTAAAACTGAGTAGGAATCATTGAACAATGAGAGGATTTTCATATTCACGTTTTCACCTTCTCATCTAACTCTGGTTCAAACCTTCACGGGAGGCCAACCTGAAATAAGAAAATTGGACTCTTTAAGAGCATGGGTTTAACCCATTAGTAGGGCTTTTCATCTGCCCCCCCCCCCCGCACGAATGTTACCCAACTGCCTTCATCAGTTGCACAGTGTATTAATAAAAGGGTAAAGCTCAGCTTTTCAACTCGGCATTGTGTAAACCTCTCCCTTCCCGCGCCTTGCCCCTTCCTTCCAAAATACTTCCACCAGTTGCATAAACACAGGATGTTTCATTTCTTACAAGAACAGGGCCATTCCCATAAATGGCGAGCCTCCTGGCAGTGCAGTCTGCTTCACCTCTTCAGAGGCTCCAGAAAATTCCCTCTTAACAAATTAGGGCGGAGGAGTATTTGCGCCTGCATTTCTCTTAATCGCTGGGGGGGAAGAAAGGGGTTTCCCGTTGCAATCGGAGAAAGATATCTCAGATTGACTGAAGAGGTATTGTCTTCCAGGTTCAGAACGTGGCCAGATTACCTTCTCTGGTTTTCTTTCCACCTTTGACCTTCCTTGTTTCTCTCTCAGTAACCCTCCGAGGAAGAGATTGTTTAAAATGTAGGCCTTCAAAGGAGATCCGAAATTCTCATCCAAAAATTCTCGGTGGGCCCCATAAGAGCCATTGCATTGTTTAAGGTACGCCTGAAACTCTAGAACACAGAATCATAGGTATGGAAGGGACCTCAGGGGTCTTCTAGTCCAGCCCCCTGCTCAATATGACTTCAGCAACAGAGTGATCAATGCCTGGAATTCACTACCTGACTGTGGTTTCTTCCCCAAACCCAAAAAACTTTAACCTTAGACTGTCTACTGTCGACCTCACCCCATTCCTAAGAGGTCTGTAAGGGGCGTGCATAAGCGCACCAGCGTGCCTACCGTCCCTGTCCTACTGTCCTATTGTCCTCATCTATCTGTATTCACCTTGATTATGTTTATGATTATACCTATACCTGCTATCTTGTACATGTTTGACAAATAAATAAATAAATAAATAAATAAATAAATAAATAAAATAAAAAATAAAAAGGCCGGAGACCTTATATCATCCTGGTCAAAGGACTGTCCGATCTTTTCTTGAAAACCTTCAGTGATGGACCACCCATAACTCAAGCTGTTCCATTGATTAATTGTTTTCACTGTCCGAAAATTTCTCCTTCCTTCTACGGTAGGTTGCATCTTTCTTTAGAGATCCATAGAATAGGCCAAATAATTTTTCATGACTTCTCACTTTAGCGTTTTATGACACAAAAACATCTTCCCACTATCATGGTCTCTGTTTTCCCAGTAGCATTTCACCCTAGGTGGATAACGCACAGGAGGGGAAGTTACAGGTACTCCGACTTCTTCTCTCCATAAGCCCATTTCAGTTCAAAATGGCGGACATCTTTGATGGCATCGTTGGGACTACAACTAAAATGTTATTCTATTTCCAAATGTTATTAAGGGCCTTTCTGCCTTATATCAACTGGAAGTAGAGTTTTTAGTGACAGTCATAAGCGAGCTACGCTTACAAAGCCACTTGGCACAATGGAGTTGAGTAGATAAAACACACACAACTGATGAAGTTGATTGCAGTTGGTGCTCTCTTTCTGCTTCTTTAATAAATGTTGTCCATATGTTCTTGTTCACCAAATATTTTCCCAACCACAGATAAGTGTCCTGCAATGTTCTCACATCTCAACATTTCTGGTCAGTTGGTTTGGGTCAACACCCTGTTGAGGACTTGTGCCATATTTCCCCTTTCCCAACAGATTTGGAGAGACAGGGTCCATCTGGTCTGCCCTGTTTCTCAGCCAGAAGATGGACTAGAACAAATGATAAGAGGATGAGAACAATGCTCTAGCTTATTGTCTTTCAAACTTGTCAACTTTAGGATGTGCGGAGTTCAACTTCCAGAATTCTGGGAGTTCAAATCCACACATCTTAAAAGTTGACAAGTTTGGAAAACACTGATTCAGATTGATTCTTCTTTACAATCTTAAATCTGTTGTTTTTTTAAGGCAAAAGGAAAAATGAAATCCAGTGTGTATGTCTCCCTGCGTAGATGACTGTGCTATATTTTGAACAAAATTTCAGGGTTCCCTTGTTTCCCCTCTCCTTTCAGCATAAAAGAGATCAAAGTGCAGTCTTCTAACGAGCAATACTCACCTGGTCTTGGGTTCAGTAACAGTGAATTGATTGTGTTTATCCTCAAAGCGAGTAGCCACAAATGTGTGTTACTGAAAGGCTAAATGGCCTTGATATCACACCTTATTGATATTTATGGAACCAAACCAGAGGTGGTATTCACCTACCTTCCGTACTGGTTCGCAAATGTGAGCGCGCGCACATGCGCACGGCCACCCGCGCATGTGCTTTACTCGCGCATGCGCCCAGCCGCAAAAACGTGGCTAAATAGGACGGCATTACGTCCGGGCAGGTGAGCGGGCCTACCCGCTGCAGTCGCCGCTATCGGTTCGCCCGAACCGGTCCGAACCGACTGAATACCACCTCTGAACCAAACGATCATTAAATGTGGAGATAGACAGTCTGACATTAAGGAAATGGTCTGGAGAGGCTTGAAAAGGGAATGGGATGAGGCTAAACCTTGGAGAATTATTGTGTGTCACCCCCAAATATTAGTAAAAAGATGGCCGACATCCACAGTTACAGCTTTGCTCTGAAACCAATGCAGATTGAATATTTTTTTTTTTAATTCCACACTTGCTACGCAATCAACCGGTTGTTGGGCCACATCTGGGAGCCAAGTGGTTGATGTAAGCAATTTATCCCACATTGCTTCCACTTTTTTGAGTCTGTGCAATTCTTAAAAAAAAAAAAATTAAAAAATTAATGAAGTATATTGCTTTTGGCATTTGCTTCCCGGCCTCGTGATGTTGTTAGCTGATATAATGATTCTTTCAAGACACATCTCTGCAGAGAACACCTTCCAAAACCCAAACGTATATCAATGGTTTCTATTTAGAGGTGATTCCTAACCAGCCATTTAGCAGTGCATGCACCGAAGCCCATCATCCTTTTTCACTGTACAAATTAAATGGCAAGGGCGCTTCTGCAATTTTAGCGTTTCGATCCAACTTCCTATTTCTCAGCTGGATTCCTGTTTTCTTGTACATTGTAGGTCCCTCCTGTGCCCGTATGTATGTTTTAAAAGGTGATGCAAGTGGCAGTTGTCTGTGTGTTTAGTTGCTCTGTTATATTAGATGTCTCCAATCTGGAATTTGGTCTATAACTCTCATTTATGAATTGCTTAGAATGACATAGAATCCTAGGGCTGGAAGGACCCTTTGAAGGTCTTCTAGTTCAACCCAGGGGTGAAATTCAAAATTTTTCCCTATCAGTTTGGTGGGCGTGGCAGGGGAAGGATACTGCAAAATCCCCATTCCCTCCCCACTCCAGGGGAAGGATACTGGAAAAAGCCCAATCCCCCCCCACCCCAGGGGAAAGGATATTTCAAAATCCCCATACCCCCCCCACCCCAAGGGGAAGGATACTGCAAAATCCCCATTCCCTCCCCACTCCAGGGGAAGGATACTGCAAAATCCCC
>QLTV01002577.1:176035-187015 GCA_003457575.1 Thermophis baileyi
TGGGCGTGGCTTGGTGGGCGTGGTGTGGCTTGGTGGGCGTGGCTTGGTGGGCATGGCAGGGGAAGAGATTTGCACACTCTCCATTCCCGCCCCACTCCAGAGGAAGGATGCTGCAAAATCCCCATTCCCACCCCACTCCAGGGGAAGGATACTGCAAAATCTCCATTCCCTCCCCACTCCAGGGGAAGGATATTGCAAAATCCCCATTCCCACCCCACTCCAGGGGAAGGATACTGCAAAATCCCCATTCCCACCCCACTTCAGGGGAAGGATACTGCAAAACCCCATTCCCACCCCACTCTGGGGCCAGCCAGAGGTGGTATTTGCCGGTTCTCCAAACTATTCAAAATTTCTACTACTGGTTCTCCAGAACCTGCTGAATTTCACCCCTGGTTCAATCCTCTTATACCATCCCGGATAAATGATTGCCCATACTTTTCTGGAAAACTTCCCGCAATGGAGCCACCCATATTATGTGTTATTATGAGGAGCTATGAATTGGGAAGAGATATTTGGGGAAAGCTGATGTGAGATGCCTCTTTGGTGGCACACCAGAATAGCAGAGTTGGAAGGGATCTTGGAGGACTTCTAGTCCAACCCCCTCCTGCTCAAGCAGGAGATCCTATACCAATTCAGTCATGTGGGTGTCCAGTCTCTTCTTGGAAGCCTCCGGTGTTGGAGCACCCACAACTTCTGAAGGCAAGCCGTTCCACTGATTAATTGTTCTAACTTTCAGGAAATTTCTTCTTCTTTCTAGGTTGGTTCTCTCCTTGGTTAGTTTCCTTCCTTTGCTGCTTCTCCTGCCTTCTGGTCCTTTGGAGAATAGGTTGCCCCTCCCTCTTCTTTGTGGCAGACCCTTAAATATTGGAAGACTGCTATCATGTCCCCCCCTTGGCCTTCTTTTCATTCGACTAGACGTAGGAGAATGTTACACCAAAACGATGCAAACTTGTTTTCCTTTCTGAAAAGTACAATGATGCGCTTTTGATTGGATAAGTATAAGCGTGTGTGCTGAAAGCGAGTGGCAGAACGTGGAGAAAATCCAAGCCACGCGACGTGGTTTTCTCCGTGACACAGAAAAGACTTGGGTGAATGTGGTGTGGTCTGAAACTGTACAAGCTTCAGGGTGTGGCTTCCTTTTTTGTTCTGATTACTAATGAAAACTGGAAAGGAATTGTGAGGTTTTTTTCTGCGTTAATTTCATGCCGGCTTCCTTCCTCTGGTTGTTGTTTTTTTTGGGTTGTTGTATTTTTTTTTCTTTAAAAGCCTTGCAACTGGGTAACCAAGAAAAAAAAGTGTTTATTTTTACAACAATAAGTGGGTTAGTGAAGGTTTATGTTATTCAAATGCTTAGTCATTGCCTTACTGTTGGAAATAATGCCATTTTGTTCTGTTCCCTTCCCCATTTGCCACGCATCAGACACATTATTGCTTTTATCCATTCTAGTTGTCATGCTGTTAATCAGTCCAACAACCAGTAAAACAATGTCTTTCCTAAAGAAGCTAACACAGAGTGGTTAAAAAGCTGCAGACCACAGTTTATGGATATGCAATCTTGTGTGTACATTCTGTGTGTGCTGAATGACATAATACAAGCAACAATCAGGTCCCTTGTTTGCTTTAAAATAATTAAAAACTGAAGAACTATAACTGCTAATAACATTAGCTGGAAAGTCCCTAATACAGTTCTTATCCTAATGGTAAAACTACATATTTAATTAAGATAAGTCACTCCAACCCTAACACTAATTTACTCCACGGGGCTGCAAAAACGAATATAAGGAGCCTTGGAAAGGGTGAAATTACAACGTAAATGCTAATTCTGTGTCTGTGTATACACAGAGAAACTTTTTGTGTCCGACTTAGCCCAAAGCCAAAATATGGATAGCATGATGGGTTAAAATTTGACTCCCCTTCACAGGACTTTAGTATCATTGCAACCAGATTCAATTCAGATTGGCCATTTTTCATTTTAGACTGTATTTTATTCCAATTTCATTTTAAGTCGTATTTTATTCCAATTTCATTTTAAATCGTATTTTATCCAATTCCATTTTAAATTGCTTTTATCAAATTTTAGTAATAAATTGTTTCTGGAACTCTGCACTTTGATATGGCCCAAGGGCTAATCAATAAATAAAGATGCAGAATTCACATTTGCCTTTGATTGAAGAAATTATTCTTTCTTCCTGAGCTTTCAATAATATTACCTGATTTCTTAAACCGTCATATATTTTTTAAGTATTTGACTTAATTTGCATCCTATGACAACAGTTATTGAGGAGGGCTTGATAAAGCCAGAATTTTTTTTATTAATGGGAAGAAGTAGCAATTCTAGCCGTGCGGGTTTCCCACAGAAAAACACCTGGATTTGTACCAGACCCATAAACCACTTTTAAGCTTCCAACTGGATGAACAGGTAGGTATGAAATGTGCCTCTCTGAAAAAGAAAATAAACACCTGTCTAGGAAGAACTAACATAACGCTCTTGTTTTTCACGCTATTTTTCTCCCTGCCCATGGTAAACAAGGAGTGAGGCATTTGGAGTTAATTGGGGATTTTAACTCACTGGAGGGTTGATAGGTGTTGACAAAGAAAAGCTCTGGGGATTAAGGTAATGAACAGTAAGTTCTGCACTTAAGAATGAATAAATATATACGTTAATTTTGCATATATATGTATATATGTGCAAAGTCAACTTTAAAATCCATGAGGAATTTGGTTTAAAGGACTGCACTTTGGAAAAACTTTTGGAAATCTTAACTAACAGCTAGTCTGTAAAGGACAGGGACTGCTGGAAACTTCCCCTAGGGAAGGATGGATATACACCTGGGTGCGAAATAGTTTAGGAGCACGCTAGGCCAACTGGTTGCCTAGATACCTTTGCCTCCAGCATCTCTTGGAAGGGTGCATATACAGGTAGTCTTCGACTTATAACAGTTCGTTTAGTGGCCGTTCAAAGTCACAACGGCACTGGAAAAAAAAAGGGACTTAGGACCATTCCCACACTTAACGACCATTGCAGCATCCCCGTGTTCACGTGATCAAAATTTGGACGCTTGGTAACTGACTCATATTTAGGACGGTTGCAGTGTCACGTGATCCCCTTTTGCGACCTTCTGACAAGCAAAGCCAATGGGGAAGCCAGATCCACTTAACGACCGTGTGACTAACTCACCAACCGCAGTGATTCACTTAACTCTGGCAAGAAAGGTTGTAAAACGGGGCAAGACTCCCTTAACAACCGCCTCACTTAGAAATTTTGGGCTCAGTTGTCGTAAGTCGAGGACTAGCTGTATTCAGGAGAAAGCATTACTTTAAATAGGCAAAGCTCCACCACTCGGCGTAAGTCCAAATGTTATTCAAAAGGAATACAGAATTATCTTTTTTTCGGACTCGTAGTCTATTCAGTGTCTTTCCTTAACCTTCAGGACACTTCGTATTAGAAAGGTTTCTCCTTATCCCATGGATCATGGCAGTTAAACAGATGCAAGGGGAAAAAAGGGCACCATGTTGGGTCTTGCATAAAGGTTTTGCACTGATGATGTTATGTAGTTGGGTAATGAAACGTCTGCAAGAAAACCACCAAGCTCAGAGATTTAAAACACTTAGTTTTTTATGACGGCCGCAATGGAACGGTGGGATCATCTGACTCAATGGTGACTTTTCTCCCAAGAGACATACTGAGCCCCAAAAATGTTTTCAGATAGCAGAACCAGCTGGTAGATGTATGTCATTTTAAGGCAATAAGCAACATATAGAGGTGGTCCTTGACTTACGACCACAATCATAAGACACTTCCTTCAGTGCCGTTGTAACTTCGAACAGTCACTAAATTTAACTGTTGTAAGCCGATGGCTACCTGGGCTTATTAAGCTGCCTGGTTTTTACTCTGGTATCAGTTGTAAACCTTCACTCCTCCTGAAAAACTCACCCATTAGGGTCGAAGGGATAAAACTATCCTGCCGTGGGGCACATTGCGTGTTAGCGGTGTTTTCCAAAAACGGGGCTGGAATTCTCCTGTTCTCCAAACTGCCTTTTGTAGCGAAGACATCCAGATTTAATTAGGTAGGTGCAATAACCTAAATAACACAATAATAACCCAAAAAATAACCCAAAAAATAACCCAATAACCTAAAGCATCTTCCTCATTCCAAAGTTGAATCAAAACTTTTGCCTTCTACCCGAGTCTTAACATTTGGCAACATCCCGTACTAGGTTATGGGATTATTCCCAGCAAAAGGTGTACAATCCAAGAGTGGTGTGGTGGCCGAGAGGTGGAGCTCTCGCCTCACAATCAGGAGACTGTGAGTTCAATCCTAGGTAGAGGCAGATATTTCTCTCTCTGGGCACAATGAGAATATATCTGCTGAACAAAACTCCGCATTGGTGACAGGAAGGGCATCCGGCCAGTAAACACTCAGCTCCATTCAGTTGCCCAAGACTCCACCCCGCAAGGGTTTTTATGGGGTCTTTAAAAGATGATGATGATGAAAAGGTGTACAATCCAAACTTCAGTTGATTACTTGGAACAAATATATATAGCCCTTGTGTCTGTCTGTCTACGTTTTCTTTCACCCTGCTTCCCTCCTCCTTTTTTCCTTTACATTCTTCTGAATGCTGCTTTTCGGAGTTCTGCCTTTGGGGTTATCATTTCTCCTGTTTACCTACTGCAATCCATCCTTCCCCTCTTGTTTTGGATATGCAAAATCGCCGGAGAGCTACCTTCCACCTTGTCTAAACAAAAAACCACCTTACTTTGCAATGTAAATTCTGGACCGTCCTTTAAAACTCTTCATGGAAAATGGCCTGCGTGGACACCTGTACCTGAAATGTCATAACGCTGAAACCTAAAGCTTGCTGGCTGCTTCTTTTGAACTTCAGTTGGACTGTTTCCATGAATCTCTTCCGGGTGGAGCAGTTCCTGTCAGCAAGCAAAATCTGAATTAAAATGGGGCGTTCGGAAAGACCTTGCCTGCATGCTTAACACCCAAAGCATCCTTCTAACTTGCAGCTGTTCCATCAAATCGTTTGCACTGGAACACTCGGTTCAAACCAGTAATTTGGAGAATTGGATTGTACTCGGCAGGGCCTTTCAATACCGTCTGAAAAAGCAAGGGAATTTAAAAATCGCTCCTTTGTTCAAAGACAACTCTTTCTCCCGGGCTTGGGGGGGGGGGGGGGGTTTTTTTTTCCCCAGCTCTTAAAAACTTCAGTATTGAAGTGAAAGTTGAACACTTTTGAAAGTCGACCGTGGTTTGTTTATTTTTTTCATCGCCTAGAACCGTGATGGCGAACCTATGGCACGCGTGCCCAAAGTGGCACACAGAGCCATGTCACCTGGCACGCGCGGCGTCGCCTGTTCCTCTTCCGGGTTTCTGTTGCACATGCGCGCATGACGATCAGCTGGCCTTCGTGCATGCGGCAGTGCCGGAAACTGGAAGAGCTGGTCTTCCGTTCTCCGGTGTGAGCATGCGCGCCAGCTGATCATCGCACGTGCATACACGACAGTAACCGGAATATTAGCTGGCCGGCGCGCATGCGCACACTGGAAACCGGAAGTTCATTTTCTGGTGTGCGCATGCCCCCTGGGCAGCTCGTCTTCCGGGTTGCGTCCCAGACGAGTGCGTGTGCGCTCCCTTTTCGGCACTCAGTGCTGAAAAGGTTCGCCATCGCTGGCCTAGAAGATGAGAGGGAATAGAACTGCACCGTTGCTAATGTAGTTATTTTTTGAGATGGTGTTTAAGAGGATTTCTGTTGACAATAATTAATGGACCCTAGAAGGTACTACTATTCATCTGGTCGGAAACTGGTTGAGAACAATCAAATCAGTGTTGTGGGTGCTCCATCACTGGAGGCTTTTAAGAAGAGACCGGACAGCCACCTGTCTGGAATGGTATAGGGTCTCCTGCTTGAGCAGGAGGTTGGACTAGAAGACCTCCAAGGTCCCTTCCAACTTCTATATCTATATCTAAATCAGCTTCTGTTTAGAATGCTGTTCTCAGCCAGTTGGCTGCAATTGAACAAGAATAAAAGATGTATTTTCATGATTAGATTGATTATTTGCGATCAAATCCATGCCAGCTGTTTGAGATCACATAGGTAGATTTTCTCCAGGGTGGTCTGTCGCCCACCTGTTCCTTTAGGTCTCCCACCACCACTGTAACTGAGTCCTTACTACTGGTCACCTTCTCTTTCTTTCCATCTTTCCCAGCAGCAGAGCCTTCTTGAGAGGGCTGGGTCTTTCCATAAAGTCTCCAAAGTGTGATATCTTCTGTTTAGATACTCTACTACTTTTCAGTTACCAGAACAATTAACCAGTGGAACGATCTGCCTCCAGAAGTTGTGGGTGCTCCATCCCTGGAGGCTTCTAAGAAGAGATTGGATAGCCATCTGTAGGGTTTCCTGCTTGAGCAATGGGTTGGGCTAGAAGACCTCCAAGGTCCCTTCCATCTCTGTTATATTGTTCTGTTAATTTTTACAAAGTTCGCAGTGCATCTATGTGGTCCCTTGAGATGTGAAAGAAATCTCCCATTCTTAAATACACTATATTTTTTAAAGCATATGCTGTTGCCACAAATGGTATGCGGTCAAAATGCCACTTTGGGATATATTTTATCTGTCAGATCTTTGGGATAGGTGGATCACCTCCAAATTGAATGCATCCTTTGTATCTGGTGGGGTTTTTACAAGTAGTCCTTGACTCAATTGAGCCCAAAATTTCCATTGCTAAGCTAGACAGTTATTAGACTTGCCTCATTTTAGGACCTATCTTGCCACAGTCGTTAAGTGAATCACTGCAGTTAAGTTAGTCACATGGTTGTTAAGTGAATCTGGTTTCCCTGTTTGTTGATTGCTTGTCAGAAGTTCCCAAAAGGTGATCTCATGACCCCGGGACACATCAACCGTCATAAGTCCATGCCAGTTGCCAAGTGTACTGAATTTTGATCACATGATCACAGGGACACTGTAAAAAAACAGTCATAAGTCACATTTTCCAGTGCCGTTGTAACTTCAAATGGTCAATAAACAAACAGTTGTAAGTTGAGGACTACCTGTAATTTAGTAGTGTTGTGTTGGAATTCTAGACTTGGCTTCCAAATACTAGAGGGCAGTGATAAGAGTTCAGAATTGGGGACATTAATTTGTAGATCTACCCTGCTATCACTTGGATGATTTGGTAATCCTTCCTGGTATCTGAAGAAAAGAGAAATCTTTGAGTGTTTGGTTTGGGAGGAACATTTCTTGCTGTAGCTTTCTCTTAGCTTTTTTGCTTTTTGGGGGGGGGGAGAAAGGAAAAGGAACAGCTTTGTGCCCCCAAAGAGGGAAAAAAGAGTGTTCTCTCTTTGTGTCGTTTGTCTCACAACCCAGAAGAAAACCATCTGAATGAGGCAGAACACGGGTAGAGTGATCACGCGAGATACGATCTGCCCTGGCAGCTGAATTTTCCACATGTCAAACCAGTATTAGAGATGACCAAAGTGTTGACATGGCCAGTAACCACCAGTAACCATAGTTTCATCCTTGAGATAACCCGTCAAGCACCTGGGGAAATCAGGAGATTTGGGCAGTTCAAATGAGTATAAAGATTTATTGCAAACTTAAGCTCTCTACAAGAATCTGACCAACTAACAGTCAAGGGAAATGAGCGGGAGATAAGAAAGGCACTGAAGATCTGTTGTGGGCACGCAGGGACTTATGACGCGTTTGACCCCTCCTTCGGCTCAGGCTGCTCATCTCCTACACAACCTCTGCTATCCAGATGCATCAAATTCCTCTATCTCCCCCCCCCATTTTCCTTGTCTAGTTCTCACTGCTAGATAGATGTTCTTCTCCTGTCCAGTTAATATACCGTATCTGACCAAAGCCCTTGTTCTCTCTAAGAGACGCTTGCCCCCCTCCCTCCCCCTGCCAGAACAGCAGTAATAACTGGAAACCAGTTAAAGAAAAACGAAGAAATCAGTGTGGGAGAGAGAGGCTAAGAATAAAATACGACAAACAGACACAATCTGCATTTTAGCTCCCTGGATGGCTTGAGCAAAGTATTGCAGAGTTTGGAGGCTCTATTTGCTGTTTTTTTAAAAAAATTGGTTTCCTTTGTTCTTCAACTCTGCAAAGATGCAGCCTTACCCACTCCTGTGTTTTCTTTTTTCTTTGCTTCTAAGACTTGAATGCTAAAATTACAGGCCTGTTGCCACCGTACATTAAGCCCTGCGGAGCAAAAATAGCTTTCCTTTTTTTTTTTTTTTTAATTTTCAAATTCCAGTGGCATTGTTTCACACCTATATTTTCGTAGCGAAGCACCGGTATAGGCTAGTACCGGTATACTCAACAAGCCTTGACAAGTATACAATACATAGGAAGAAATTCAAACCTAATCTTATATGCTTGAGGTCAAATTTTGTTTTTGAGTCTCACACTGATTAGGGCTTAGAGGGACAGTAAAGATGTTTTGGATGGCCCTTGTGCTTTTGACCTGGCGAACCGGGACCTCACCACGATCTTTCAAGCTGACCAGAGATTGTCTCGTGATGCTGAAACGTTGGTGAGACGGTTTGCAGGCAAGGATGGTTGAAAAACAAAAACAAAAAACTGAATGCCACTTGGGGGAACCAACCCCACAGCTCGATTTTCCCCAGGAATTTTTTTTTTAAATTCAAAGCCATAAAATAGGTGCCTCCCCTTTGCAAGCTGGCCACGGTTGGAGTTCCTTGCCATGGTGGGTTGCGCCGTTCTTGAATTTTTCTTGGAATTGAGGATGGCATTGGAGTCTTCTGTCCTGTCCTGATATTGAAGGTTGGAGAATGTCATGCAAGGAAAGCTTCAAAAGAGTTTTAATTCATGCTTTCATAACCCTACTTTACCCACTGGTTAATACAAATTAAACACGTCAGGTCTGAATGTTTAATCCGAGATGTGTCGGCAGCCGCAGTTCCTAATTGGTCTCCGAGGGATGAGCTGTTCCTCTCTCACCTGTACGGCATCGCTTCAAACAAATTGGACTTCTTAGTTTCATAAATTTTGTATCTCCTGCAGAAGGGGAGTCCAGGTAGCAGGAGTTTTAAGACGATTTCATGGAAATTAGAACGCAGTGCAGCAAACCCAGGAAGATAAATATGGAGGAAAAAGCAGGAAAGTGAAGCTTATCAAAGCCAGACATTATCTTACCATTGGGTGGTTGAAATGGATCACCCAAACCCAAATGGAGATTTATAGATTCACAGGTTGGTGTCGGTGTGACTTTGGTAAATCTGAACAATAAAACAACTCTGTGGTAGCCAGGAATAGGGGCACACTTGGATAGAGACTCATAATTTCCAGGGCAGAAAAGAATTCAGGTGCAAACTGTTGAATGTTTCCTTCCAGGTGTTACTCCAAAATAGAAAAGAAATTGACTTCAACTCCCTCTCAACCATAATTCACTTTATCTCTATTTAAGCATCTACTAAAAACAAGCTTTGGCCTCTTTAACAGGCATATATCCAGAGGAAGGTGCTAAATCATGTTTGAATCATTGAATTCTTTAATACCTACATGAAAAGCATGTGCTTCCCAAGGAAATGATTTTTTTTTCAAGTATTTTAAACATAAGATTTGATACTCCTAACCACTTTTGAGGTGAAGCAAAAGACTTGACAGAAATTATTTCTAATACAGATAGTCCTCAACTTACAAGAGTTTGTTTAGTGACCGTTCGAAACACTGAAAAAAGTGACAGGACCGTTTTTCACACTTAACGACCGTTGCAGTGTTCCCATGGTCATGTGATCAGAATTCGGATGCTTGGCAACTGACTCGTATTTACGACGGTTGCAGTGTCCTGGGTGTGTGTGTGTGTTGTGATCACATTTTGTGACCTTGTGACAAGCAAAGTCAATGGGGAAGCCAGATTCACTTAACAACCGTGTCACTAACTTAACAAATGCAGTGATTCATTTAACAACTGTGCCAAGAAAGGTCATAAAATGGGGGCAAAGCTCACTTAACAAATGTTTCGTTAAACAGAAATGTTGGGCTCAATTGTGGTCGTAAATCGAGGATTACTTGCATATCATTGCTACGGAAGGAAAATTTTTAAAAATTTCACTTGAATTATTATAATAGTGGTTAGAATGCAGTATTGCAGGCTGACTCAGCCAGGAGTTCGATCCTCACCGCTCAAGGTTGACTCAGTCTTCTGTCCTTCCGAAGTCAGTAAGATGAGGACCCAGATTGTTGACGGTAATATGCTGACTCTGTAAACTGCTTAGAGAGTGCATAATGAAGTTGTATATAAGTGCTATTGCTTTTCTTTTTTTTTTAAGCCAGAAGAGAAAGTAATGCAGTGGCTCATTGTGTGGGATTCTTTTTTCTTTTGTGTGAGAGAGGAAAGGAAATCACAATTTTGTTAATGTTGTTATTTGGTTCCTTGTTTAGGCAGATTGGGTTTCTCCCAGGTTTCAAAAGCTAATTCATACCGAGCATCCTGTTTCAAAGAAGTCTGTTCAAATGTTTTGCCAGCCGTTGGATCGCATCTCCAAGGAACCACGATGCTTTTAAGCCTGTTGTGAATTGGGTGAGATTAGACGTCGGCCTTTGCTTTAGAAAGCTTAGGAGATGTGCCCATGTAGGGAGCCAAGAATCTCCAAGAGAAAACGGAGATTGCAGTGAGAGGTCGCTCTCTTCCGGGGTCAGGTTCACACTGCCATGACAGTTATTCCATGTTTTCTCTTGATATTAATATTCTTGATTAGTTTTTCCTATTGCTTGTCTTTGGTTCATCAGCTGCAGCCCTTCCTGGGTGAGGATAATTTGGTTAAGGTAGTTCATGTTATGAAGCTTACAAGTAGTCCTCAATTTACAATATTTCCTCCCTCCCTCCCTCCCTCCCTCCCTCCCTCTCTCCTTCCTTCTCTTGCTTTCTCTCTATCACTCTCCTTCCTTCCTTCCTTCCTTCCTTCCTTCCTTCCTTCCTTCCTTCCTTCCTTCCTTCCTTTCCTT
>QLTV01002577.1:187597-198768 GCA_003457575.1 Thermophis baileyi
CCCTCCCTCCCTCCCTCATTTCTAAACTGCCCATCACCTTAAAGAGGGATGGGCAGTTTAGAAATGAGTTTAGGCGATGAGTGACCATTTGAAATTATGACATCAGTGAAAGAAGTGACTTACAATCCCACGGACACAAAAATCGAAATGCAGGTGTTTGGCAATCAGCATGTACTGTATTGATACCAGTTGCGGCATCCCAGAGTCATGTAATCGCCATCTCCGCCCTTCCTAGCCAGCTTGCAACAAGCAAAGTCAATGAGGGAAGCTAGGTCTGCTTAACGACCGCCCGACCCGCTGAACAACTGCAGAGATTTGTTTAACCATGGGAGAAAAAACAATTGTTGCGAATTCAGGTGCAACTGACGGAACAACTGCCTTGCTTAGCAGTGGAATTTCTGGCCCCAATTGTAGTTGTAAGTCAAGGACTACCTGCACTGCAAAGGCATTCTATATGGGGCTGACCTTGGAGACAGTTCAGAAATTTGGGAATTGAATTTTTCGGATTCATGGGAACCACATCGTATCAACTGATGGTTTGCAAGCACGGTCCTCTCCATCGGGCAGATGCAGAGGTGAAATGCTACCAGTTCGGACTGGTTCACCCGAACCAGTAGTAAAAAATGCTACCGGTTCGGGAGAACCGGTATATCCGACAATCAGTTGTGCAACGATCAGCTATGCCGCGCGATCTAGATTAGCTAGAAAGCAGGATTTCCTGCTTTCTAGCTAATCTAAATCGCGCGGCACAGCTGATCCCCCCCCTCGCTGTTCTACTTACCTTTGCAGACTCTGATGGTTTCAAAATGCTCCTTTTTTAGCACTGCACGGTAGTGCCTGCGGCGTGCAAGCGTGCGCGAAGCGAACCGGTAGCAGGCTTCAGAGGATTTTACCCCTGGGCGGATGGATATTTTTAACCTTGTAAAACATCCCAGCCAGGATGCTTCTCCATTTTGGGGGAAGTGTATTAGGTGTTTGTAAAAGGGGGGAATTTTTACTTTGGGGTGGTCCCTTCAGGTCTAGCGCTCTTTTGTTCTTCTTTTTGTCCAACCTTTTACATTTCTATTTTTGTGTCAGGTTAATGGCTTCTTCCTCTCTGTTCTGATGCCTTATTGAGTTCCTTCGTTTTCAGTTGTTAGCAGTGGGTCAGTTTCAATTTTTTATAAGAACCAGCTTGGGATGAAGTATTCTTACTCAGAAAAAAACAACACTATTTTAAACACAGGAAGATTTCAGGGTCCATTACATTACATACAACTATAAATATTTATACAGGTAGTAGCTCGACTTACGACCACAATTGAGCCCAACATTTCTGTTGTTAAGCGAGACATTTGTTAAGCGGGTTTTGCCCCATTTTACGACCTTTCTTGCCACAGTCGTTAAGTGGATCACTGCAGTTGATAAGTCAGTAACATGGCTGTTAAGTGAATCGGGCTTCCCCATTGACTGTGCTTGTCAGAAGGTCGCAAAAGGGGAACGCTCATAAGACGGTCATAAGTATGAACCAGTTGCCAAGCGTCTGAATTTTGATCATGTGATCACGGGGATGCCACAAAGGTCGTAAGTGTGAAAAACGGTCATCAGTCACTTTTTTCAGTGCCGTTGTAACTTTGAACGGTCACTAAACGTTGTAAGTCGAGAACTGCCTGTATATGCAAATGCTGGAAACTTCACCTCTGAAGTCTTCGAAGAAAGGGCACCCCTTAAAAAAGACCTCCCCATTTACGGGATCGGAGGGGAATACCGTATTTTTCGGAGTATAAGACGCACCCTTTTCCCCCCTAAAAGAGGATGGAAATGTTGGTGCGTCTTATACACCGAGTACAGCCATTTTTGGCCTCCCGAAGCCCCGCCCCCGCATCCCTTTTTTTGTGGAAAATGGGCCCGTTTTTTGCTAAAAACGGGGTGCACAGAGGGTTTGGGAGGCCTGCAGAGTGCTCCTGGGGGCTGGGGGAAGGCAAAAACGCCCCTGTTTTTTGCAAAAGATGGGTGAAAAACGGCCTGTTTTTCGCAAAAAACGGGGTGCGCAGAGGGTTTGGGAGGCCTGCACAGTGCTTCAGGGGGCTGGGGGAAGGCAAAAACGCCCTCGTTTTGGCGAAAAACGGGCCATTTTTTGCAAAAACGGGGGCGTTTTTGCCTTCCCCCAGCCCCCCGAAGCACTCTGCAGGCCTCCCAAACTCTCTGCGTGCCCCATTTTTCGCAAAAACGGGTGAAAAACAGGCCCATTTTTGCAAAAAACGGGGCACACAGAGGGTTTGGGAGGCCTGCAGAGCGCTCCTGGGGGCCGGGGAGGACAAAAACTTTTTTTTTCTTACTTACCTCTTCGAAATCTTGGTGCGTATTATACACCGGTGCGTCTTACAGTCCGAAAAATACAGTACCTTTAAATATATATATATTTTTATAAGTTGTTGATCTGGGGAGATCACTTTTCTCCCATAGTTTCTGTGTGGCAGCAAAACGATTTGGAGCATACAGATAATTAATCAAAGCCGCAGTCCTTTCATTAATTCAAAATTTAGCACGGTATTTAATGGAATCAATAATTGGTACGAATGGGCGGGTACAGCCCCCCCCACCACTGAAGCTGTAACCGTAACCCCTATTAAAAACAATAACAGCTTTACCTTGTTAATTGTGGTGCCAACAGCGCTTGTTTTAATTTCATTTTGAAGGAAAATCTGTTCGGGGGGCTTCTGTGGGGTTTTAAGATAAAACCCGGGAAAAGGACTATTGCTGTGAATATTAGCACAGCACAGTCAGCTACGAATAATTAGGATTTAATTTCAGTGGCTTAACAGCAGTTTAATTAGGTGAATTAGTAAATTAGTAAGTTAGCATCCCTTTCTTCAATTGGTTCACCGCTTCAAAGATACTGGGGGGTATCCTTTGATTAACTTAGTCCTTTCTCCATCTTTTTCTGATTGTAGCATCATTTGGCTAAGAGGCAAAAAAAAAAAAAAAAAAAACCCCACACCCAACCCTAATTTAATTTGTGTTAAATTGTGGGGGGCGTGATAGCACCGTTGGAAAAAACTTGCTGGTAAAATACAACTGTTATGCCGAGAAAATATTTTCCAGGTTGACTTGGTTTTGGTTTGGTTCGTTGCAAGTGACTGTTGAAACGGCGATTCGAGTTTGTTTTCCCTGTTTAGCCGTTTGGATTATAGAAAAAATGCCTTTCTGTTCAAAAGAGGAAGACCAAATAATTTGGAAAGGCCACGTGACTGATTCATGAATGTGCATCTAAATATGCTTCCTAGATCTTTGACTATTTGAAATTGTTGGCAAAGCATTCATTCATTCATTAGATTTGTCATGCCCTGGTAAGACCACACTTGGAATATTGCATCCAGCTTTGGTTGCCACGATATAAAAAAAGATGTTGAGACTCTAGAAAAAGTGCAGAGAAGAGCAACAAAGATGATCTGGGGACTGGAGGCTAAAACACACGATGAACGGTTGCAAGAACTGGGCATGGCTAGTCTAGTGAAGAGAAGGACGAGGAGTGACATGATAGCAGTGTTTCAATATTTGAGGGCCTGCCACAAAGAAGAAGGGGTCAACCTATTCTCCAAAGCACCCAAACAAAGGCAGAACAAGAAGCAATGGATGGAAACTAATCAAGGAGAAAAGAAACAACCCCCGGGATATAGAGGCTAGACTTAGGATCATCCAGGCATCATCTTAATTGGATTTGCACCATCGGTTAACTCAAGCCGGGAGATTATGAAGCATTAGCAATGATCCGGCAGTCCAGAACTTCAGAGATGCTCCTGGGTGTAGACGTGATAAAGGGCTGCAGACTGCAGGTTCAGACTGAGGGTAGCTCCTGTAAAATTATTTTAAATTAATTATCACTTAGGGTTACATTCTGATTCAAGAGCTTCAGAATGCTTCCCCTCCCGTTTTTTTCCACCTCCCAACCACAATTTTTTTTGGGGGGCGGGGGGTGTCTGAGAAAGAGAGATTGACACAAAGTGGGCTTATGTGGCTAAAGGAGGACTTGGCCACGCCCCCCCCCCCCCGATTCTATCGGCTCCACCGTCACGTAGCTGATAAATGGAGAACCTGGATGGTGGTTGGCTCCGAACTCTCTAAGCAGAACCTTGTGTGAACGCTGGTGCTGGAGGAATAAATTGTAATTTTGCAAATATTATCTTTTTGCCACGGTGGACGTTTGCCAGTGTCAGATCAGCTTTGGAGCTGGTCTTTTATTGCTAACTCTGCTAGGATCCTGGGGAGTGAAAGGGAAGAAATTGGTGGGTGAAATTAAAACAGCAGTTACAGCTTTGTAAGCTGTGAAGGATCCTTGGGAGTTTGAGGGTCTGGGAACACGAAAAGATGGGATTTTTGCCATCAAAAGTCCTGCAGCATTTCACACGTTTTTGTGCAAGTTTTTTTTTTAAAAAGTAGTTTGAGAGGTGGTGCTAGAGCTGGGGAAAACAAGTTGGAATAAATGCAGCCAACTGGGATTTCTTCCACAGGCTGCTATTTCTGAAAGACAGGATGTTTTATATATACAGTGACTATATTTTCTTTGGGGGGGGGGAACGGGACATAAAAGGATAAACCTGAAACGGGGGCAAATCTAAAAGTGGTTCATCGGGATAAAAGAATTGAATTGTGTTTATAGATTATAAAAGTTTTTCTTAGATTAGCAATAGCAATAGCACTTAGACTTATATACCGCTTCATAGTGCTTTACAGCCCTCTCTAAGCGGTTCACAGAGTCAGCATATTGCCCCCAACAATCTGGGGCCTCATTTTACCCACCTTGGAAGGATGGAAGGCTGAGTCAACCTTGAGCCGGTGAGATTTGAACCGCCGAACTGCAGCTAGCAGTCAGCTGAAGTAGCCTGCAGTGCTACACTCTAACCACTGCGCCACCTCACTCTTGAATAGAATAAAAACAGGAACAGAACAGAATAGAATAGAATAGAATTCTTTATTGGTCAAGTGTGATTGGACACACAAGGAGACCTTATGCACCGGAGACAAATTCCTTGTGTGCCCATCGCACTTGGCCAATAAAGAATTCTATTCTGTTCTGTTCTGTTCTGCCTTCTATTCTATTTCTCAAAGGAAAATTCAAGAGTGAACCCAAGAAAAACATACAGAAATATCTAAAATCAATAACAGGCGAAGTAGTACTTCTATTACTTTGTTTTCTGTATTTCTTTTAGGATCTGTGCGGAAACCTCTTTGATCAAGATTTCTTCTTCTTCTTTTTTTAATAAAAAAGTTGTTGCTAATTTTAATCATAAATTCTGCTTCAAATGAATCGGCGTAATTATTTTATTTTGGTTTGTTTAATCAATTCCCATCCCAGAGTTATTGTTGAATAGAGGAAATGCACAATTCTTTTCTCCTTTGCAGTCTTTTGAAAAATAATAATACAGGAATAATAGAGAAGAGTGCATAGTTTACAAATGTTGTATAATTCGGCATTACAGGTAGTCCTCGACTTACAACAGATCATTTAGTGACCGTTCAAAGTTACAACAGGACTGAAAAAAGGAAGTTACGACCATTTTTCACACTTACGACCGTTGCAACATCCTCAGGGTCACGTGATCAAAATTCAGACGCTTGGCAATTGATTCATATTTACGACGGTTGCAGTGCCCCTGGGTCACGTGATCCCCATTTGCGACCTTCTGACAAGCAGAGTCAATGGGGAAGCCAGATTCGCTTAACAACTGTGTCAGTAACTTAAAAACTGCAGTGATTCACTTAACAGCTGTGGCCAGAAAAGTCGTAAAATGGGGCAAAACTCACTTAACAAATGTCTCACTTAGCAACAGAAATTTTGGGTTCAATTGTGGATGTAAGTCGAGGGCTACCTGTACTTAGCCCAAGATTTTGGGTGGATGTGTATGCATGTCGGTAGAAATATTTGGTTCACTTATATATTCCATTAGATGAGCAAAAGATTAGCCGAGTCACACTCTCTGTTTATTTATTTTGCAGGTTTTTAAGCTTTTAAGGAGTGTCAAAGCTGCACACCTTTAGCACGGGAAGATGAGTGAACTCGATCAGTTACGCCAGGAGGCTGAACAACTAAAGAACCAAATCAGAGTAAGTATTAACTTGTTTGCTCTCCTTCTTCAGTGAAATATTCCTGAGATCTTTGATTTATAGAATTTTCAAAGATTTGGGCTTGGGGGGAAACTTTTGACAGATGTTTTCATTAAAATGAAAAAATCATTAAAATTAAAGAATTGTATGGAATGAAAGGCACCGTTGGGCTAAGATAACCACCACATTAAAATGGCTTTGAAATTGGTTTGTTTTTTTTCTCTCTTCTTTCTTCTAAATCCAAAAATTTCTCTCTCAAGTCCATTTTTCAGCATCTTTTACGCCCCGTGACTTATTTAAGCCACCAAGTACAATTCGGCAGTGACCGTAGGTAGCACAGAATGACCACCCCAAGAATATGAAATGGTCTAGTGCAGTGATGGTGAATCTTTTTGGCGTTGCATGCCAAAAGTCCAAGTGCGAGAGCGCTATTGCGCTCGCGTGTGCCGGCACCCATAATGCAATGTGTGCTCCCATTTGCGCATGCGCGCACGACACACCCCGCGCTCCCCCTGCATATGCGCCCCACACTGCGCATGCGCACATGCAACCCCTCCACTGAGCATGCACACGCCCCTGCGCATGTGCCCCCTCTTCTTCCAAGAGGGACGGTGCGCCTCTTACCGGAGGACAACCAGGTACCGGCCTGTTCCCTGGCGAGACAAAGCAGCAGCCATTCCCCAGCCGGCGGCAGCACGCTTGGCCCCGCCACCTCGAAAGCACCATGTGCCGGCTGGGGAAGCTCCGAACGTGCGGCCTTGTCTGGGCTCCTCCCCGCTGGGAGCCGCAGGCCGAGCAGGTGCGGCTGGCGGGGCTTTGGCAGACCAGCCAGTCCCCTGGGCTGTGGGCGTCACTGTGCTGTCTCCGGCATTCCTCCTGCGCAGCCCCACCGGCTGCCCAGCCAGCAAATGCTGCCCCATGCGCCTGAGCCGGCCGGTCGCTCTTGCCCTTCTCCCTTCAGCTGCTGCTGCTCTTCTGGGGCGGTGGGGCTATGCAGGAGGAACGCCGGAGACAGGCAGCGACGCCCACAGCCCAGGGGACCCACGCGGCCGGTGGAGCGAGCCAAGAGTGGTGTCTCGGCCCCGCTTTGACAGCAGCCATGGGGTCATCTGCGCAGGCAACCCCCCACCATCACCCCGCCCTCACCGGCTGCTGGTCTGCCAAAGCCCCGCCAGCCGCACCTGCTCAGCCTGCGGCTCCCAGCAGGGAGGAGCCCAGACAAGGCCGCACATTCGGAGCTTTTCCGGCTGGCGCATGGCGCTGCCGAGGTGAGGGAGACCGAGAGCGCTGCCGCCGGCCAGGGAACGGCGGCTCCCAGCAGGGAGGAGCCCAGGCCACGGGGTTATCTGTGCAGGTAGCCCACCACCACCACCCGCCCTCACCGGCTGCTCGTCCACCGGTGCTCCGGACCGCCTGGGGCCGCGCAAGAAGCCTGCGAAGGGAGGGAGGGAAGCCCGGCTTACCTTGCTCTGCTCCCTTAGGAAGCGACCGCCGGGATCCCCTCTCTGCTTCTTTTGGCATGTGCGCCTGTTGCTGGTCTTCGCACGTGCATGAGCGCCAGAAACCAGACCAGCTGGCCGGTGTGCATGTGCACTCTGGAACCAGGAAGATCATCTTCCTGGAGCGCGCATGCGCAATGGGCGGCTGCTCTTTCTGTTTCTGGCACACCCGTGCGCATGAAAAGCAGCTGGCCGGCGCACCGGAACCTGGAAGAGCAAGGGGCGACAGCTCCGCGTGCCTGGAGAAATGGCTCTGTGTGCCACTTCCGGCACGCATGCCATAGATTCGCCATCACGGGTCTAGGGTTTCCTGCCTATACCATTTCAGGGGGTTGGACCAGTAGTGAAATCCAAAAATTCTCCCTACCGGTTCTGTGGGCGTGGTTTGGTGGTCAGGTGACCGGGTGGGCGTGGCCAACTTGATGTCACTCACTGTTAGAGCCAGGAGCTGCACATTCTGAACCACATTTTGCCCTTCTGAAGCCCCCAACGCTTTGAGTTTCCCTCCGCCATCTGGCTTGACTGCCCAAGCGAACCTCGGAGCCTTCTCTTGCCTCGCTCTCAATCCCGGAGGGCCGCACATCCCCCCGTCAATCCTCTGTACAAACCGGCCGTCCCGTTTCTGCAAAGACAGAGCCCCCCCCCCCGCAGGGCGATCCAAAGAGGGGAGGGGGATGCTGCAGAAAAGGCCACCTTCTACCCGGGCCCACGTGCCTCCCATGCCGGCTCCGCGGAACCTGGGGCTTCCCACCCAGCCACCTGCCTGCTCTCTTTGCAGATCGGCCTGGCCGACTGCCGGCGCCACTCCAGGAACTCAGCCCGTGGAGTCCGGCGCTCCAGAGGAAGGAGACGCGGCGACGGTTCCCGCTGGTGGCCTGGCGGGCGGCAGCCCCCCATGCGGGGAGAGAGCCAGGCCCAGCCACGCCACCACGGAGCCCGCGGTGCTTTCACTTCAGCCTGGGCAGCGGCGCTTACCCGGGCGGGCCAGTACGGGTAGCTCTTCATCTTGACGAAGACCAGGTCACCGCACTTGTAGTCACGTGGCCAGCCGGAGCGGGACATGGCACAGGCGGAGAGGCCAATGCAGCACCCGCCGAGGCTGCCCTGGCCGAGCGATTGCCGTGCCTCCCCAGCAACAGGCGTGCCGGGGCCACCTTGCCCGCCGCCTCTGTGCGCTGCGCTTGGAAGGCTCCGCCGCTCTTGCCACCCTCCCTCCCCGCCTGGCTGCAGACGTCCACCTGCCCTCCCGAAGCACCACCGCCGCCGTTCGCTTTCGTTTCGCGGCGGGAGAAGGAAGAAAGCGAACGGCGGTGCCCCAGCGGGGCAGGCGGACATCTGCAGCCAGGCAGGGAGGGAGGGCCGCGGGGAAGGGAGTAGTAGGCAGGTTGGGATTTGGGGAGGTCAGGGACAGCTTGGTAGGCCGCAACTCGCAGGCAGATCAGGGGTGCTGCGCTTCAGGCTAGTTGCAGAGCAGAGACTGGGCGGGGCGAGCAAGCAGCGACCAGGGGACCGGTTCGGGGGCGTGGTCAGCCAGTGGTCGCTACCGGTTCGGCGACCCAGGCCAAATGTCCGCTACCTGTTCTCCCGAACCGGTCCAAACCGGTAGGATTTCACCCCTGGGTTGGACTAGAAGACTCCCAAGGCCCCTTCCAACTCTGTTATTCTATTCTATTCTATATGCAGATCAAAATCCAGCAGAAGCTTCTGGTGAAATTCTTTCTGGATCTCATATCTCCTCTTTCTCAAGCAGTGTTTCCCCCACTTTAGGCATTTTAAGATGTGTGGACTTCAACCCCCATGCTGGCTGGGGTATTCTGGGAGTTGAAGTCCACACATCTTAAAATGCCTAAGGTGTTGAGAGACAACTGTTCTTAAAGGGACTCCTGACCAATATTGAAACTATTGCTCTGTATATTAGGGCAAGGGAACCTAACCTTATTATCGACGAGACGATATTGCCTTAAATTCTAACCTTCGAGCCGGCCGAGCAGCAGAATCGTGTTTAAATCTATCCCCGCCGGATTGAAATCTGTGATGGAATTCCCTCCTAACCACGAGTAACGAGATAAAATTTGGAGTAGCTGTTTAACATTTAGACCCACATGGACACTGTGCAGAATTGATGCTGCTTGCGATGCCCGGCGGAAAGGGGTTTCATAAAGAGATTATCCTGCTTAGCTTGTCTGAAACCTTTTGCACCCATCCTCCCCTTCATCCTAATCACTCCTTTTTTTTTTTTTGCCATTTGATCAAGGGAGATGCTGGCTCTAATAGGCTTTCTAAATTCTTAGCAGATGATAAGCTTCTGATAAATAGAGAAGGACTTCCCTCATCCAAGGTATTTATATATGCACTTTCCCTATCAGGGATGCAGCCCCTGGACGGCGAACAGTCGTTTTAAAACAGAAGCAGGGGGGCAAAAATGTGGTTGTTTTTTCTCTCTCGTTTGTTTGACTGTTTCTTCTCTGCAAGCATTCACACATGCTTTTCTTCTTTCTTGCAGGATGCTAGGAAAGCCTGTGCTGATGCTACCTTGGCCCAGGTAAGGTCTGCGCCGTGTGTGTGTGTAACTTAATCAAAGCGTTTTGCAGCCCTTAAAAATGGCATACAGTTGCTCCTTGACTTACGGCCACAATTGAGGCCAAAATTTCTGAAGTGGTGTAGGGTTTCCTGCCTAAGCAAGGGGGTTGGACTAGAAGACCTCCATAGGTCCCTTCCAACTCTGTTATTCTATTCTATTCTATTCTATTCTATTCTATTCTATTCCATTCCATTCCATTCCATTCTATTCTATTCTATTCTATTCTTTCTGTATTCTATTCTATTCTATTCTATTCTATTCTATTCTATTCTATTCTATTCTATTCTATTCTATTCTATTCTATTCTATTCTATTCTATTCTATTCTATTCTTTCTGTATTCCATTCCATTCCATTCCATTCTATTCTATTCCATTCTATTCTAATTTCCTGAGAAATTTGTGAGATTTGTTTCATTTTACGAACTTTTTTTGCTACCGTTGTTAAGTGAACCACTGCAGTTGTGAAAATACTAACACAGTTGTTAAGTGAATCTGGCTTCCCCATTGATTTTGCTTGTCAGAAGGTTGCAAAAGGCGGTCACATGACCCTGGGACATTGCAACTGTCATAAGTACATGCCAGTTGCCAAGCTGCTGAATTTTGATCACGTGACCCTGGGGATGCTGCGACGGTCACAAGTGTAAAAAAAACCCCCGTCCTAAGTCATTTTTCCATTGCCATTGTAACTTCGAACAGTCACTAAACGAACAGTTGTAAGTCAAGGGCTACCTGTATGGGGTTTTTTTCCTCTGAGCAAACAGGTGACATTTGATCTCTCTGTTCGTTCTGCCATAATCACAATCCATTCCTCCAATTTGGGTATTTCAATATTTCTCCATCTTTGGGCACATGATAATCTTGTTGCTATTACCTTCCATAAAATCAGACTTCCATAAGACTTTTGTCGTTGACTATCCACGAGCCCGAATTAAAAAAAAAACACCCTCGTTTTATTTTCTTAATGATAGAATAGAAAAGAATAGAATAGAAAAGAATAGGATAGAAT
>QLTV01002577.1:200614-213623 GCA_003457575.1 Thermophis baileyi
CTCCAGTGATGGAGCCACCACACCTTCTGGAGGAAAGCTGTTCTTAGTTCTAAGTTGCTTCTCTCCTTGATTAGTTTCCATCCATCACTTCTTGTTCTGCTTTCAGGTACTTTGGAGAATAGGTTGACCCCCTCTTCTTGGCAGCCCCCCAAATATTGCAAAACTGCTATCATGTCACCCTTAGTCCTTCTTCTCATTAAACTAGACATATCCAACTCCAGCAACCGTTCTTCATATGTTTTAGAAACATGAAAAGATGACTTAAGTGGCTCTGTTTAGGTGTCCTCTTAGGGTGCTGCCACTTGAGAGGTTGGGTGGACCCCAGTTTGCCTTCTCTAGGTTTAGAAGGCTTACAGACCAAGAGTTAGCCACGAATGGTATTTATCTGGGCTCTTAACTCCAGAAAGCAGGCATACATTTTGCTAAGCTATGACAATAGTTTTAAACGTGTGTGGGGGGAGGGGGGATTCTGTTTTCTGGGTTACAGAGCTAAATAGATGTGTGGCGTGGAGACAGCACAGATACGCAGACGTATGTTGTTTCATTTGTGTTTATACTACAAACCTCCAATGCTTTGATTGCCGTGTCGCCCAAACACAAAGCTTTGTGTTTACTTAGCCACATTACGAGGAAAACCGTGTTGAAGGCCGTTTCCTTTTTACAAGCGGTTTCATAGAAAGTCTGTTTATGTTGGGCAGCCAAACCTTTTTGTGACACCTTGGGGTTTTAATGAGTTCCCCTGGACCGTTAGTAGTTTGCAATAATAAGACCCTTGCAGGCATACAACCGCTTTCCTATTACCTCATACTCTAGGGCAGGGTGCCCAACCTCCGCCACTGTAAGACTTGTGGACTTCAATTCTCTTGGGGAATTCTGGGAGTTGAAGTCCACAGGTCTTATAGTTACCAAGGTTGGACACCTCTGCTATAGTGTATTCTCATTCTCTCTCTCTCTCTCTCTCTCTCTCTCTCTCTCTCTTTCTCTCTCTCACTCACACACACACACACACACACACACACACTCTCCCCCTCCCTCCCTCTCTTTTTCTGTTTCTTTCTCTCTCTCTCCCTCTCTCTCTCTCTCTCTCACTCCCTTTATCTCTCCCTCCCTCTCTTTTTCTGTTTCTCTCTCCCTCTCTCTCTCTCTCCCTCCCTCCCTCTCTTTTTCTGTTTCTCTTTCTCTCTCCCTCCTTCCTTCCTTCCCTCTCTCTGTCTCTCTCTCTCTCCCTCCCTCCTCACACACACAAACACACACACACACACACACACACACACACACACATTAAAACAGCAAGGCAAAACTCTCCATTCCGCTACAGCTCTCTCTCTCTCTCTCTCTCTCTCTTACACACACACACACACATACACACACAGTAGCAGCTGTTGTTTGACAGATTATGTTCAATTCTTCTTTTTCAGATCACAGCCAACATTGATCCTGTGGGTCGTATCCAGATGCGCACTAGAAGAACACTGCGAGGACACTTGGCCAAAATTTATGCAATGCACTGGGGAACTGATTCCAGGTAAGTTACCTGGGCTGGACAGGTTGTCCCCAACGCAAGGTTGGGTACTAAAGATTCCTCCCCTTCTCATGAGAAGAGGGAAGGATTTACCCCCCCCCCCAAAAAAAGGGGGGGGAGATGGGAGGAAATCGGTGAGCCAGAGCAGAGTCCTGGTTGTGCTGCTGCTTTGTACAACACAACAGACGGCCAATAGTGAGTCTCTTCTCCTTCACCCCAGCTATTTTTCCTCGATTTATGACTAGTCCTCTGCCTACGACCATAATTGGGCCCAGGATGTCCATTGCTAAGCAAAGCAGTTGTTAAGCGAGTCGCACCCAATTTTGCAAATCTTTTTGGCCACGGTCATTAAGAATAGAATAACAGAGTTGGAAGGGACTTTGGAGGTCTTCTAGTCCAACCCCCTGCTTAGGCAGGAAACCCTATATACCAGTTAAGCAAATCAGTGCAGTCGTTCAGTGAATCATGCGGTTGTTAAGGGAATCTGGCTTCCACCATTGACTGTGCTTGTTGGAAACCGGCTGGGAAACATGGCAAACCATGATCACACGACCCCAGGACACGGCAGCCGTGGTGAATACATGCTGGTTATCTTTAGCACCTGAAGTTTGATTATGGGACTGCAGGAATATTCGTTAGCCTGGGGACCAACCGTGAGTCGTTTTTTCCAGTACTTTTGGAACTTTGAACGGTTCACTTTTGACCGTAGCGGTGGGATTTTTTACACGAGCTTCGGGCCAGTTCATTTTTTTTGCACGGAGTTGAGCAAAGCTCCGAAACAAAAACACACAAGCGAGGAAAGGTTTATTTAAACAAAGCCACCACAGTCATTAATATAAGTTTTACAATTGTACTTTCCTGCTCCAGAACGCAGAATATTAAGCGATGCTGACAAGTAAAGTTAACATTTATTCTTCTTTGTTGACAGAGAACTAGACTTGTTTTTCAAAAAGACAGCAGCCCCCTTCCCCTCCCCCCCCCTTTTTTTTTACATGACCAAAGCCGTATCGGAAGGGCTGCTTTCAATCCAAGGAAAAGAACCTTACTAATGACTCGACTTTGTTTCTTCAAGTCAAATAATCCGTGTTACTCTTTTTTTTAACTGATGTTTATGAACTGTGTCACAATGGCATTCAAACATAGAACAAGCTTAAAGTTACAACGCTAATTATACAAGCAAAGTTTACAAACACCCTTTAAAATATGTAAATTCAACATATGACATACCATGCAGTGATAAATAGCATATACACTATAAAATACTACAATCAGTGTTAAGCTCTTTACAAGATTCTCGGATCGTTGTAATCTCGTAGAAAAGATCTCAAGGTGGAAATATCAGCAGATCCACCCCAGTTATTTTCAGGTCAATTCTGATCAATGCACTTTCCTGGGTTCAGCATTGTATAATATAGGTACTCCTCGCCTTACAACTGTTCATTTAGTGACCATCCAAGGTTACAACAGCGCTGGAAAAAGTCACTTACAACCATTGTAATATGTCTCTGCAGTCACATGATCAAAATTCAGGCATGGGTTTACGATGGTTGCCGCGTCACAAGGTCACACGATTGCCGCTCGCGACCTCCCCTTCCAGCTTCCAACCAGCAAAGTCCATGGCGGGGAAGGCGGGTTTGCATAACGACCGTGCGCTTTACTCAGTGACCACTGTGATTCACTTAACGACCATGGCAAAAAAAAAGGTGTAAAATTTTGGCGTGACTTGCTTAGCAGCCGCTCTGCTTGGCAATGGAAGTTCTGGTTTCAATTGTGGTCGCGATTTGAGGACTTAACCGTACAGGTGATTCCTATGGCCGAATTTGGTTGGTTAAATGGCCATTTAACGAAGATGCGCGCAGATGGCTGCACTCAAAACTTCAGGGTTTAAATAGCACCGAAGCCATTGACACGGTTCCTGGGTTAAAGCTAAGGCGACGTGGTTTGCTGGGAAACACTTGTGAAGGATTCAGTCAATCGATCGAGGCCAGTCTGGACCAGTTCACTGTATGATTAGGAAAAAAAAAAACCTCCAACCCATTTATTCTCCCTTGTCTGCTCTTCTAGGCTTCTGGTTAGTGCATCACAAGATGGAAAACTGATCATTTGGGACAGCTACACCACAAACAAGGTGAGAGACGAATCAATGTTCTGTTTGTTGTTGAATTGCAGCAAAGCAATTCAAACTTCAACACAACTTCGTTCCATAAAGCCTGTGTTCTTTTTAAGTCTGCTATAGCCCTAGTGAAGAGTTAAGATACACGCCCATTACTCCTTTAGTTGCAAGCCGAAAGTAATTATTTCTTGAAGCCGCAGACTAGTTTAGCCTCTGCTGCTGGCAGTAGATACATACTACATTTAAGAGCTTCTAGCTGGGTGAAAAACGGGGAATTCTAGCAGGAAATGGAAACTACTAACAGTTTGCAACGTTACAGAAGAGCTACTTAACCTTGTAAACATTTTTCCTACCACTATGTTTTCTCAAAGTTCCCTAAAGTACCCAACAGAGTTATCTTATCAGAAGTTTTAATTTTCTCGATTCCAGTGTATTTTCTCCCAAAATTCATGCAACACATGTAAACTTAGAGGGAACCAGCATGTATAGTACTTAAAGTAATTAAGATTAAGAGCAGGGAAACCCAGGTTCTCGTGTCCCCCCTCCCTTAGCCATAAAAGCTCCCTCGGGGAGTTCAAACCACTCAGTATCTCTCCGTCCAACCTACCTCGCAGGGCCGTGGTGGGGAAAAACAGGAGGAGGAAAGCAGCCCATTTGCAAGCAATTCAGTGCTAGCAAAACTCAGATACAGAATAACAGAGTTGGAAGGGACCTTGTAGGTCATCTAGTCCAACCCCCCCCAAGACCCCCCCACACACACCCCATTTCCGACAGATGGCACAGTCCAGTCTCTTCTTGAAAGCCTCCAGTGATGAAGCTCCCACAACTTCCGAAGGCAACTTTTGTTCCATGGGTTGATTGAGAGGCCTTTCCGCTAAATGGCTGCCAAATAAAAATTAACAACGCGATGCCAGATCAGCCTTTCAAGAAACCACAATTCATTTTCTGGGCTGAGAAATGCCACTGCAGTTCCATTTCTTGTGTTGTTCAAGGCTGAACAACTTTTGCCTTATTTCAGGGTAATTTATTGGTAAAACAGGACCTGCCTCCAATTTGCCAGGAAATTCACATCCCTGCCGCTTAAACTGCCAGCGAAACATCAACCGGCTCACGTAAGCCTATTTGTTTCACTAAATTATCATATTTTTATTTTTTTCTGTATTTTCGCTAGGTCCATGCCATCCCATTGCGTTCCTCCTGGGTCATGACCTGCGCATACGCCCCTTCCGGAAATTACGTGGCCTGCGGTGGTCTCGATAACATTTGTTCCATTTACAACTTGAAAACACGCGAAGGCAACGTCCGAGTAAGCCGTGAGCTGGCCGGCCACACAGGTACGTCCACCTCCCATCCAGACTCAGTTCCTTTGACCCCTTGGGTGATGCTACAGCCTAAGATCACCTTGTTTGTTGGCTTCAGAATATATCCCAAATTCTGGGTCATTTTTGTGCAACTCAAGGGAAGGCTCACCTTACATCAGGTGGTAATTCCTGGGACAGGTAAGATACTCAGCTCAGTGTCCTGCTTTTCCCAGATATGTGGACTTCAACTCCCAGAGTCCCCAGCCATCTTGGGGATGCTGGGAATTTAAATCTACCAATCGCAAGCACGCCCGGCTTTTTAAAAAGGAGGCTAAATTGGCTGCCTCCTTGTTCTGTGGTTGTATGAACTTCACTTCTCCAGGTTGAATGTAGCATAGAGGCAGGGAGTTTGGCTAGGATATATGAAGGATCTCTGGGTGAGTGGGTGCAGTGGCCTAGAGGCAGAGCTCTCGCCTCACAATCAGGAGGCTGTGAGTTCAATCCTAGGTAGAGGCAGATATTTCTCTCTCTGGGCACAATAGAGAATATATCTGCTGAATATAACTCCGCATTGGCGACAGGAAGGGCATCCGGCCAGTAAACACTCTGCTCCATTCAGTTGCCCAGACTCCACCCTGCAAGGGATTATGGGGTCGTTAAGATGATATGAAGGATCTCGGGGGGGGGGGCTGGTTCTGCAAGGTATTACATAGTGCAGGGGTTCCCAACCCCCGATCCGTGGACTGGCACCGGTCTGCGGCATGCCAGCAACCAGTCCGCGCAAACAAGCGAAGCCCCATCCGCGGGATGCAGGCAGCACGCGAAACCACAGCCCGTCCAGTCCGTGGAAAAATATCTCTCCACAGAACTGGTCTCTCATGCCCAAAAGCTTGGGGGCCACTGACTTAGTGGTTGGGTGGTACTTCCCACCCCCAATCATAGTGGAAGAGATAGAGAACCGACTACATCTGTCCCAAGAGATTAAACTGTTCAATATGCCAAACAGCTGGGGTTTTCTCTCCCCCCCCCCCCCCGTCCCATTAAAAAGATGATAATCTCACTTTTGTCATAATAGACTTAGCACGATTATCCCGAGACATTCTTCCTCCTCGGGGGTGTGTGTGTGTGTGTGTTATTGGGAATATCTCTGAATCGGCATCTGTCCACTTGCAGGCCATTAAACCAAATTCAACATGACGAAAGTTCAGAGTGCTAATTAAAAGGATGAACGTTTTTTTTTTAAGAGGATAAGTGGATGGGATATGAATTTCGGGTCTTGGGCGTCAGGTTTTAAAAGTTTTCCAGGACTAAAAGGACAGCCAGTGTCTCCTTTTTTTTTAGTCGCTCTGGATTGTGTGGGATTCCTTTGGGAACGTTTGTTATTCTTGCAAAGAATAACAGGTGTGAAGGCAGTGATGCAACACACCTTGAGAGTGAAAAATTATTTGGCAAAGGAACCCTGTAGAGCTGTCGTTGCCTTCTTGCGGATTAACAGAGAGGTTTACCCTGTTACCTGAGGATCCAATTTTCTGGATGAGCTCAAGCCATCCTTGCGCTGTTTGGGTTTCGTCAGCGCTCCTCAACAATGGCCTAGAGTACAGAATAACAGAGTTGGAAGGGACCTTGGAGGTCTTCTAGTCCAACCCTCTGCTCCTGCAGGAGAGCCAGAGTTCAATAATGGGTGGTGTCAGCCATGTGTCAGGATGTTTTGCTTGAATTAAAAAAAAAAAAAAAGCATGAGGGTTCTGTTTTCAGAGATCTTTCTGGGCTGTGCACGTATGGATACCAACCCACCAGGTTTCAAAGGTTTTATTTAGGAGGGGCAAGTCCAGCAAACGCAGGAAAGATATGCCTGCATCCACAGAGATGTTACAGCAAACTTCCAAAAATATATAGAGCAGGTAGAGATAGGTCACCATCCAGTCCAGGGTTGGTGGCTCTGACTTGGTGTCCAGCCCATGAACCAGAATTCAGCTCCTTGTCCGATCTTCTCTGCGTGATTGAGGGCAAGTTAATTCCAACCGACTGGTCATCTCAGTTTGAAAGTTCCTTGGGATCAAATAATTCATCTATTTTGTAGGGAAAGGGAGAGTCTCCAAAAGGCACCGTTGGACTGAACCAGGGTTCTTCAAACCCTTGCTTGACCGCAGAAGACTTTCATTCGCTGGGTGGGCTGGTTGTCATCTCTGAGCCGAAAAAAGACACCGCGTCTTCTCAGCTCAGGCAACTGCCCCTCCACGCAGGAGACAACGTGTTTGGTTTAAGATGTTCCCAACTATGTTGTGGCCTCTAGTTTGTGCTTTGAATTAGGATCTCTCCACCACTCTGGTAGATATTTCCCTTCTAGAGCAGCGGTGTCCAACCTTGGCAACTTTAAAGGCTTGTGGACTTCAACTCCCAGAATTCCCCAGCCAGCATGGCAACTTTTAAGACCTGTGGACTTCAACTCCCAGAATTCCCCAACCAGCCATGCTGGCTGGGGAATTCTGGGAGTTGAAGTCCACAGGTCTTTAAAGTTGCCAAGGTTGGACATCCTTGTTCTAGAGGAAAAGCAAGGTGTAATTCAAAGAATAAAGATGGCTGCATCACCAAACATTAGGCTTGTTTTAATATATCCTAGCACAGCCCAGGGAGAATTGTGCATCCTTCCTTATGGCCTTGGGGTGCTGGTCCCTAGATTATGGTGGCCCATAACCCACCTCTGTTCTATGGAGCTTCTTAAATATAGAATTGTGAGGTAACACGAATTCTCTCCAAAGCAAACAAGCCCCCTTGCTCACCGGGACATCCAGCAGCCCCTATTTTACTCTGCTCTTTCTCTTTGCAAAAAAAAAAAATTAAATTAAAATATTAAAATATTAAGACTTGAAGGCGTGATTCAGCTCAGGGACTCTTCCTCCCACTTGCCAGCTTGGCTCCGGAAAACCTTTGGCGGTTCTTAAAAGAGACCCCCCAGCAAAGCTCTGCGTCCCGCTGACTTTGCTCTGCTTGCAGGCTTTTTGGATGGAGACGANCTCTGAGAACAGCTCGCCAGGGAGGGAGGGCGGGCGGGGGCAGCCGAGGTTATACGGCAGCAATAAAGAGCTATTTATAAATCCGGCCAGGTTTACAGGTGAGAGTCAGATGGGAACATTTTCTGAATAAGCCTGAGTTGAAGCTAAGAGGGGGGGGGGGAAATATGGCAAAGGGCTAGAAGCGTTTTTCCTCTGGCCTTTGGTTTATTTGAAGCTATCCTGAGAGATCTCGCTGGATCAGATCCTGTCCCGAGATAGTCTGGCGTCAATGCATCCCTCCTCAGTTTCTCGCTGTTGAAATGGGGTGGGTGGGCCGGCGATGAACCCAAGGGTATGGACGTGGAAGTTCCCTGCGATGACTGAAACGTATTTTTCTGTTATGGGTTGTGAGAATAACCTTGGGAGACCGAAAGGAGGAAGAGCTGCAGCCAGGGCAGCTGTCAGATAAAAGCAGGGGTGTCAAACTCGAGGCCTGGGGGCTGGATCCGGCCCGGGGGGTGCTTAGATCTGGCCCGGAGGGCTGCCCTGGAAATAGCGAAGGACTGGTCCGCGGTGCATTCCCCCCCCCCCCAGCTCTGTTTTCGCTGGCAGAGGGTTGCAGGAGGCCGTCGCAGCCAAAAACTGAGCTCGTGAGCCCGTTTTCACTGGCAGTGTGCTTGGGCCACCACAGGCGCCCCCGACATGAGTGACATCGAGCTGGCCACGCCCACCCTGGCCACGCCTCCCCACCCTCCAAGGTCAAACACAACCCTGATGCGGCCCTCAATGAAATCGAGTTTGACACCCCTGGATAAGAGCCTTCCAAAGGAATGGGGTGTGGGAAGTGTTAAGGGACACCCCCCCCCCAATTCCCTGGAAAGTACAGGTAGTCCTCCGCTTACGACCACAATTGAGCCCGAAACTTCTGTTGTTAAACGAGACAGTGGTTAAGCGAGCTTTGCCCCATTTCACGGCCTTTCTTGCCGCCGTTGTTCAGTGAATCACTGCAGTCGATAAGTGAGTCACAGGGTTGTTAAGTGAATCCGGCTTTCCCCGTTGCTTGTCAGAAGGTCGCAAAAGGGGATCACGTGACCCCGGGACACTGCAACCGTCATAAATACGAGTCAATTGCCAAGCGTCTGAATTTTGATCATGTGACCCTGGAGATGCCTCCAGCAAAGGTGGCGCTAGTCCTCATGCTTTCGGTTCCTCGCTTGGACCGCCTCGAAGGGCTTGACCCCATCTCTCGCTTTCTCTTTTTGCAGGCTATCTGTCCTGTTGCCGGTTTGTGGATGATAATCAAATTGTGACCAGCTCTGGAGATACCACTTGGTAAGATCCGGACTTGGCTAACATGACCGTCGTAGCTTTGCGCACTCAAAAAAACAAAAGGTTGAACATTCGGTCGAAATCTTGTTCTCCCCTGCCAGCCTTTAAATCCTGCAGAAACATAAAAATGGACGGAGGAGCACAAATGTTCAAGCAGGAGTTTATTTTTAGTACCCCGAAATCAGGAGGGAGTTTTGTGACGAAAGCTTGCGCCTTTTACCATTAGGAGTCACAACCCCTGTGGATCTCGCCTCCGATCCCTCCTTGATCATCCCATAAATACTAGTCAAAAGCAGTCCTCTTCCCCAGATTTAATTAAGATTTTTTTTTTATGGTAGTCGAAGAAGCCCGTTTCTATTCTGCTTGGCCTGGAATGAACATCTCTCCCCCCCCCCCCATCTCCATCCCTGTTTTGATGTCTGCAGATCGATGCAGGCATCCAGTTTATCTCACATAAACCGCAATACTTAGCTTTGAATGCTGGGATCGCGCCGTACCGTCCAAGCAGCCGACAGAGCGATGGCCCTCTTTTAAGCCACTTCAGATCATGGAGATATCTGCTTTTTAAAAATAATAATAATAAAATTGAAAATAAAGGCGGGTCTTTTAAGGCCCTGTGAGTCAGAGAAAAGGGGAGAACTCACCGGCAAATTTAGAAATGTGATCTGTGTGTGGGAATCCAGCAGAGAGTTAAGGGAGGGGGAGAAAGCCCTGGGAGACTAACTCGGTTGTTCTGATGGTGGCTTTTTCGTTCTCCCACCCTACCACAGCGCCCTGTGGGACATAGAAACCGGACAGCAAACTACCACGTTTACCGGCCACACCGGCGATGTCATGAGCCTATCCCTCGCTCCGGATTCCAAGTGTTTCGTCTCTGGTGCCTGCGATGCCTCAGCCAAGCTGTGGGATGTCCGAGAAGGGATGTGCAGGCAGACCTTCACCGGCCACGAGTCGGACATCAATGCCATTTGTGTACGTAGGAAGGCGGCGGGCGAGGAGGCGGTCAGGCTGTCATTGGGACCGCTAATGCTGTGATGTCCCTCGATGGAATGGGGATGAGATTTCCTACTAGGGAGTAGATACATTGCAAAAATCCCTCCCTCCCTCCCTGTCTGTCTACATTCTCTCATTTTCTCTCTCTCTCTCTCTCTCTCTCTCTCTCTCTCTCTCTCTCTCTCTCTCTCTCTCTCTCCTATATCTGTCTATTTGTCTACTCTCTCTTTTTCTCTTGTATCTATCTATCTATCTATCTATCTATCTATCTATCTATCTATCTATCTATCTATCTATCTATCTATCTATCTATATATCTATCTATCTATCTATATATAAATAATCTAAGTCTGTCTGTCTGACTGTCTGACTGTCTGTCTGTCTACCGTGTTTCCCTGAAAATAAGACGGGCTTATATTTTTTTGACCCCCGAAATATGGCCTTGGCCTTATTATCGGGGGGGGGCTTATTGTTTTCGGGGTGCAGGAGGCGGGGCGGGCCGCGAGACGTGCGTCTTACTGGAGTCTGGCAGCTCCGTGGAGTCTCTCGGACGGTCTGTTTATTTCCAGTTCCAGCTCCAGCCGTCACCACAGAGCAGCCGCTGCCCTGGCTGGGGTTTGGAAGCCGCAGAGCCGGAGTTTGGGGGAGAGAAAGAAAGAAAGATTTCTGCTGCTTCTGCTTTTGGCTGCGCGCAAGGAAAGCAGCACAAGTCTTTCTTTCTTTCTCTCCCCTAAACTCCGGCTCTGCAGCTTCCAAACCCCAGCCAGGGCAGCGGCTGCTCTGCGAGTGCGCTTCCCGCTCTATGGTGACGGTCATTGGAGGCCTCCCCTTCCCCCCTGCTCCTCTCCGCTCCAATCTCCCCGCAGTCCCCCCACCTGAGCACTGACTGACTGGAGCGCCCACCGGCATGCCCAGGAAGCCCCTCCGCCTTGGGAGTCACCAGATGGGACGGCGATTGAGCCGGACTCTTCCTGGGGAGGGGAGCCTCGTAGGACCCTTGCCTGCACTCCCTTCCTCCCGCAGGCCCCGCTTACTCTTCCCAGGCACCTGGCAGCGAGACACCGGGCAGCCACGCCGAGGGAAGCCCTGACAGACTCAACTCGACCGGCCCGGCCACAGCCAGTGCTCCCTGCCCGCAGCTGAGCTTGGCCGGCCGAGGCCTCTGTAGGCGGCGGTAGCGAGGGCAGCAGCAACACCCGCAGCGCCTCAGCCATCCCCGCCGAGGAGAAGCAGCCGGCGAGCAAACCCAAGCTGACAGCCAAACTTCTAGCCAGGCGCAGCAGCAGAAGCAGCCGGCGAGCAAACCTTTCGGGTGGCGGGGGGGAGAGTACACATAAGACACAGCACCAGGACAAGGAACCTTTTGGCTGCATGCTGCATGCAAGAAATCTTTCTCCCCTTTCGCTCTAAGAGGCTGCGCAGGCGCGATGAGTCTCACAAAGACTCATTTCTGGCGGAGTTTGGAAGAGAGAAAGATTTCTTGCGTCTCGTTTCTCCGCTGCCCCACCCGGCACACCCTCTCGCCGGCCGAGATCGGCAGGCCAGATTCGGGGAGCTGAACGCGCTGCCGCCGCCTGGGAAGAGAACAACATGAGAAATGGGCTCTCTCGCAGCACCCCCTCTCTCTCTTCTTCTCCTGAGTGGCAGCGGTGCGTCTGGCTCACCGAATCTGGCCTGCCGATCTCTGGACACAAGGCTGCCACTCGGGAGAAGAAGAGAGGCGGCGCTCCCCCCCCCTCGCTGGCTGAGATCGACAGGCCAGATTCGGGGAGCTGACTTCCAGCTCCTGCCATGCCCGGCGAGTGGGGGAGAAGAGACGGCAAGGGGAGCCCCACCTCTCTCCATGCGTCTCGTTACTCCGCTGCCCCACCCCTCCCCACCTGGCACTCCCTCTCGCCGGCCGAGATCGGCAGGGCAGATTCGGGGAGCTGAACGCGCCACCGCCACCCGGGAAGAGAACAACATGAGAAATGGGCTCTCTCGCAGCACCTCCTCTCTCTCTTCTTCTCCTGAGTGGCAGCGGTGCGTCTGGCTCACCGAATCTGGCCTGCCGATCTCTGGGCACACAGCTGCCACTTGGGAGAAGAAGAGAGAGAAGAGGCGCTGTGAGAGAGCCCATTATTCACGTTATTTTCCCGGGCAACGGCAGCTCATTCAGAAGTTTTTCTTTACATTGGAGTTTCCCTGCAAAGACCGGCCGAGAGAGAGTAGTGGCGGAGAGAAGCCAGACGCTGGTAAGATGCGCATCTCGCTGCCCGCCCCTCCCCATCCCCTGCCTCACCTGCCAACCCCCAAATTGTGCCCGAACATCTTACCAGCGTCTGGCAGCTTCACCGCTTCTCTTTCTCGGCCGGTCTTTGCAGGGAAACTCCAATGTAAAGAAAAACTTTACTCCTTGAAATGTAAAGAAAAACTTCTCGCGAGTGCGAGAAGTTGTTAATTGCTCGCACTCGCGAGAAGTTCTTCTTTACATTTCAAGGTATCTATCTATCTATCTATCTATCTATCTGTCTGTCTGTCTGTCTGTCTGTCTATCTATGTGAGGGGTTGGACTAGATGACCTACAAGGTCCCTTCCAACTATGTTAATCTAATTAACCTATATCATCTATCTATGTATATATCTGTATATCTTATCTATCTTATCTATCTAATCTATCTATCTATCTAATCTCTATCTATCTATCTATCTATCTATCTATCTATCTATCTACTACACACACACACACAGACATATATAAATACACACATATATACAT
>QLTV01002577.1:267431-286213 GCA_003457575.1 Thermophis baileyi
TCTTTTTTTTTTTTTTGAAGAGTTCTCGAATTCTTGAAGTTCTTGAATGTGGAGACCGCTGTCTGAATGGTTGAAGAACATCTTCCCCATTGGCTTGTTTGCTTCTCCAGATACTTTTCTGGTCATGTTCTAATGATGTGCGGCCTCCAAAGACATGTTGAGGTGGCCTAGACAGGTGATGGCAGATAAAAGTGATAGGGCTGGCCCAATTTGTAGGTTGGTTTATAAACTGATTTTTTTACCACACGGTCAACGTTCTTACTCCAGTTATAAAGGCATCCCTGCGGTGGGATTCTGAACTTCCTTGCAAAGAGAGAGACCGCCTGACGTTTCTTATTGTTTAATGCTTTGAAAACTTGTATGATATTGCTGAGAGCGGAACTATTTTCCAGATCTTTTCAAATAAATCTTGGTGGTTGGTTTTTTTTCAAAGATCAGTGTGGTGTGATAGCATCAACCGGGAGGCGGGGGAGGGGGGGAAGCAACCCAAATCCATTGACATGTCAAGGATTAGCAGGAGGCAAAGGAAATATTGGATCAGGGTTTTTTTGAGAAAAAAATATGGTTCTTCAAACAGCTGGGCTGAAGGTTTAGTCTTCCGATGTCAAGAATTTGGTTTTTCTCTGAGTTAATCCCTCTGAGTTCAATTGGGGAGACACTCTGCTATTGATCTGCTATTAATCTCAAAATCATCGTAACGTTTCTTGGGAGAAAAGGTAATGGATGAGAAGAATGATACCTTGTGGAGTTAAAAGCATAGTGTCATATAATACCCTGAACCCAAAATACAGTTGTGTTGAGTTGGGTTGGGTTGAACCCAATCTTTACTCACAATAATCAATGGTTTATGGCCGTGATGGCGAACCTATGGCACGCGTGCCAGAGGTGGCACGCAGAGCCCTCTCTGTGGGCACATGCGCCGTCACCAGCTGGTCTTCTGGTTTGCGGCGCACCAGCTGGTCTTCGCGGGCGCCGGAAAACGGCCTGAGAATGGTCAAAAACTGGGCCTTTTTCAGGCCATTTTTTGGGCCTGAAAACAGCCCAAAAACCGGCCTGAAAACGGCCCAAAAAACTACCGGAAAACGGCCAAAAAACAGGCATGCGCGCGCCGGCCAGCTGGTCTTCGGGTTTCCGGTGCTCTGGCACGCGTACATGCACACACACATAAACTTTATGTCTTGGCAGAATATGTGAACATGGCCATTTGGGATTAATCATGGGATTAGTTTGCTATAGAAACCCGGGCAGCTATTCAGAAGTCTCAACCTCTGAGAGCAAAACACTTCTAAACTGTTTACAGATAGTCCTTGACTTATGACAGCAGTTGAGCCAAAAACTTTGTTTTTAAGTGAGACAGTTAAGTGAGTTTTGCCCTATTTTACGACCTTCCTTGCCACAGATGTTAAGCGAATCACTGCAGTTGTTAGTTAAAACAGTTGTTAAGTGAATCTGGCTTCCTCATTGGACTTCGCTTGTCGGGAGGTCGCAAAGGTGATCACATGACCCCGGGGCGTTGCAACCGTTGTAAGTATGAATCAGCTGCCAAGCATCTGAATTTTGATCACCTGACCATGGGGATACTGCAAGGGTTGTTAATTGTGAAAAACCAATCATCATTCACCTTTTTCAGTGCTGCTGTAACTTCGGTCACTAAACGAACTGTTGTAAGTCGAGGACTATCTGGATTAGGGAGGCCGTAACCTTCCCCTTCCCAAAGATACCGGTAGCATCAAAATTGATCCTTGAGAAGCAATAAGATTGAACCAGAAGTGACCGATAAGCATCCCAACACTGGAAAACAAAACCATCTGGCTGGAGCCCTTGATCCCGTGATAACCCAGGGAAAAACAGCACAGTAAATGAGTGACCAATCAATAAATAATATAACAAACCTCTTTGTTTGCAGAGCTCTAGGAAAAGGGGGGACGTTTTCCCCCACTTAGTCTGCTGTGTTGTTGTTTTTAGCAAGAGCCAGTCGATGGAGCAAACAGGTATGGAGTTGTAAATCAGCAGGGAATTTTGAAAAGGACAGGCTCTTTGTGAATGGGGAAAATGCCAACTTGTCGTAGGAAATATCGGGGTTGGCACGAGAGGTTAAGAAATGCAGGTGTGGTCTCCTTAGTGCAAGATGAACTAAGACGTTGCAAGGTTTTTTAAGAGTAACAGAGTTGGAAAGGGACCTTAGAGGTCTTCTAGTCCAACCCCCTGCTCAGGCAGGAGACCCTATACCCGTGATGGCAAACCTATGGCACGCGTGCCACAGGTGGCACACAGAGTCCCCTCGGGCACACACGCCGTCGCCAGCTGGTCTTCTGGTTTGCGACGCGCCAGCTGGTCTTCGCGGGCGCTGGAGTGCAGGAAAATGGCCAAAACACGGACTGTTTCCAGGCCGTTTTCAGGGCCTGAAAATGGCCCCCAAACCAGCCTCAAACCGGCCCAAAAAATGACTGAAAAACGGCCAAAAAACAGGCATGCGAGCGGCGGCCAGCTGGTCTTTGGGGTTCCGGTGCTTCGGCACACGCACATCCACGCGTGTTCCGGTTTGGGCACTCGGTGCCGAAAAGGTTCGCCATCACTGCCCTATACCATTCCAGACAAATGGCTGTCCAGTCTCTGCTTAAAAGCCTCCAGTGATGGTGAACCACAACTTCTGAAGGCAAGCCGTTCCACTGTTAAGAAATCTCTCCTTAATTCTAGGTTGCTTCTCTCCTTGCTTAGTTTCCATCCGTTGCTTCTTGTCCTGCCTTCAGGGGCTTTCTTCTTTGTGGCAGCCCCTCAAATATTGGAATGCTGCTATCATGTCACTCCTAGTCCCTTTTTTTCACTAGACTAGACGTAGCCAATTCCTGCAAACGTTTATTTGAAGAGCAAACTCTTTTCTATCTGGAGTAGATGAGGTCAAAAAAAAAAAAAATTAGCCATTGATCCTTTATTGAAAAATACAAGGCCGGTAACAAATCTTTTATTTATTTATTTATTTAAATAAAGCATTATGATTAGAGTATGAAATACTGGGTTTTGTTAGAAAAATCACTTTGTTACGAAGAATAGCTCTGCTAAAGATACTCACATCGCTGGGGGTGTTTTGAAAAGATAGGACCAAAAACCTTCGGAGAAGGCCAGCAACGAAAGTTTTAAGATTGCATTTTGAACTTTTTAAAGAGAGCTCTTTGGAGTCAGCAAGAAATCAGCCATGCTAATATTGACTGGAGGAAACGTTTAGCTGGAAGACCCTACGTACGGTTAGGGCCAAAAGTTTGAGAGATAGAAACTCACGTGGTGGGTCTGATTTAGACGGACATGTTGCTCCTTGCCAGGGCCCCGTTTGTGCAACATGGATGGGACAATTTTAGGCAAACGATTTACCGTTCATTCTATCCTGCCTTCGGTGGGTCCTGGCCCGAAATTCTTCAGGTGAAACAAAATCTTTGCCATTTCGACAAGGGTTCATGCAAAACTGACCAACCTATGCCAACCAGTATGCTACTATCCTTTACCTCTCTGGCACCACACCAGGAGGGCAGAGTGCCTGCCTGGAACTGAAGCAACCTTGCAACTGGGATGACAACCCATTTCCTGCAACCTTGGAAGCGTGGAAACAGGCAGCTCCCTGGGTAACAAGAGTGCAGCAAAACAGGAGTGATAGAAGAGAAACATTTCTGGTTTCAAACTGGATCGGAGAGCGGGTCAGGCCAGGCAAGCCGGGCCTGAGGCTCTTTAAGGTGAAGAAAGGGTTATATTGAAACCACGGCCACACCCCCAGGATCTGCTTTGCAATTTGGCAACCGAAGTCTGCCCCCGTCGTCGGTCAAGCTCAGACAGGCCAACGGTTGCAGGGCCCAAATTAAGTAAAAATAATAATAATAATAATAATAATAGGGGGATTACAATACAGCCAGGGGAGCAAATGCCAGACCCTAGCACGAGAAAGGCCACTCGCAGTGCAAGCTACATCGGGAAGCTGCTCCGAAGGTTCTTTGGGAGAATTGGGACGATACGTGGTTTCGTCGTTTTTTTTCTGCGCGAGGAAGGCTGGCGGGGTGATCCCGGAGATCCAGCGAGGCAGAATGGAATCCTAGAAAGTGGAGCAAAGGTCTCCCTTGGGATCGAGTCTCTGCTGCTGCTTCTCTATCGGAGTCCAACGGGGGGGGGGGGGGGCAAAAGGGGGGTGGGAATCGGATTTTCCCAACTTGGTTTTCACTCTATAAGGGGGGGGGGGGGGGGGTGGGGGGGGGGGGGGGGGGGGGGGGGGGGGGGGGGGGGGGGCACAGAAGGGGGGTGGGAATCGGATTTTCCCAACTTGGTTTTCACTCTATAAGAGCACATCGGTTTGGCGATGGAGCTGCAGGTCACGAATCGATCCTTCCATAGGAAGAAAACACTGGAGTAAGAGAGAGAGAGACACACACAGAGAAAAGAGCGTCATTATTGAAAACGGGGTACCCCCCCCCAAAAAATACAGGAAGTCCTCAACTTACAACAGTTCGTTTAGTAACCGAAGTTACAACAGCACTGGAAAAAGTGATTTATGACCTCTTTTTCACACTTAAACAACCGATGCAGCATCCCCAGGATGACGTGATCAAAATCCGGACAGAATAACAGAGTTGGAAGGGACCTTGGAGGTCTTCTAGTCCAACCCCCTGCTTAGGCAGGAAACCCTGTAGCATTTCAGACAAATGCTTATCCAATCTCTTCTTAAAAACTTCCAGATGCTTGGCAACGGACTCATGGTTATGACGGTCGCAGTGTCTCCCGGGTCACGCGATCCCCTTTTGCGACCTTCTGACGAGCCAAGTCGATGGGGAAAGCATGATTCGCTTAGCAACCGGGTGACTAACTTAACAACTGCAGGGATTCGCTCAACAACGGTGGCAAGAAAGGTCGTAAAATGGGGCAAAACTCACTTAACCACTGTCTCACTTAGCCACAGAAATTTTGGGCTCGACTGTGGTCGTATGTCGAGGACTCTCTGTAGGGTGGGAAGTTTTGCTGGGCACCGATTGGCATTCCCAAGCACTGATTGTTGGCTTCTCCACCAATCAGCCATTGAGACCTCCCCAGCAGAGATCAAAGCAAAATTACTCTTGTCAGGGCGAGGGTAATTTTGCTTTGATCTCTGATGGGGAGGTCTCAAACGGCTGCCATAAGCTTTGCCCGACTTGGTTTTGAAGGCTTCTCTGCTGATCTAAAGTGGCATCTAGGCCTTCCTATTTAACTCTCAGGATGAATCGCTCTAGGGGATTTGAAAAAGAGGAATTCGCCTTAGCCGGGTGCCTTGTTCTCAATCCCCATGCCAGCTGTCCGCTGAAGAGACCCAGCCCACTCTGGATTGAGGTTACTCCCAGAAACCGCTTCTATGCCTCTGATACTCACTCCTCTCTCTCAGGCCTTGCCCAAAACTCTGGTAGACGTGAAACAGTGCCCAGAACAGGACGCTTTTGATTATCACCGAAATGCAGGAGCAGGTGATAATGGCGGCTTCCAAGGCGTAAGAGTTCCCTTGGCCCCATTCTGTTATCACCTGGAAGTGGGGGGGGGGGGGGAAATGGATAAATACATTTGTACCTATAAAACAATTAATCCCTGGAGACAAAATGGAATGAAATTCACACCTGTCTCTCTCTCTCTCTCTCTCACACACACACACACACTCTTAAGCCACTGTTTCTTTTGATCCTGGTTTGTCGGTGGATTTCCAAAAAGTGGTGCTTTGTCTCTGCCCGGCCTAATCTCTCCGCGCCATCTACCTTGCAGGGATGTTGTGAGATGAAGGGAAAAGACAATGCCTTAGGATCCGAGTGCGGTCTCTTGGATCAGAAAACCCGAGATCCATGGATATTCTGATGTCTAATTAGGAGACTTTGCCCATCCAATGGTTTGCAAGGCTTTGCCAAGAAAGAAAAGAAGAAAAAGAAAGAAAGAAAGAAAAAGAAAGAGAAGAAAGAAAGAAAAGAAAATTGCTCTCTATCTCCCTCTGCTTAATCCTAATGTTGAAAGCTGCTGAAAAATTATCTCTATTTTTTTTTTTTTAAAGAATGTGATTGTTGTGTTTGTTGAAGGCTACTGGTGGTTTTTCTGCGGTGACTAGGAGAAACATTCCAGAGGGGTTTGACGTTAAAAGGGTTTTGCAAAGCCTCAAAAATCTTGTTTTTTTTTACCTTGAGGGTCTGACACGGCTGCTCCAAAGAGACCTTCAGCTGGCATTTGGAAAGCTGTCCAAGTTAGCTTGACCTATTGGCATTTTTTTTTTTTTTCAGATCAGCGTTTCTCAACTTTAAAATGTGTGGACTTCTAATTCCCCGAAGTCTGGAAATGGAAGTCCACGCATCTTAAAAGTTGCTATGATTGCTTTAGACAACACGGTTGTGACACAAATCACTGAAAGGGGGGGGGACGGACTGTGACGTTCAGAAAAATGTTTAGCTTTGGTGCTTCTCTCTCTGGAGAAAGGAAAGAGATGGCAAGGTTGCACTTTTAAAGAACTGACTAGAAAGTGATTGGTTCTCGCTTAACAACAGAGCTAACAAACCAACATCTAGAGCCACAAGTATACAAAAAAACGCCAACAACAGGCTGTTCCCGGCTTTAATAATTCTCTATGACAAGGCACCAATGATTTCCTAAGTTGGTTGACAGCAGTTTGATTCACTGGTTCATAAAAGCATGTCTGAATTGGGCCTATTGTTGGATGTCCTTGGATGGGATCCAACTGAAGGAATTTAGGGCTGAGTTCTGAACATGATGGATGGAGACCAAGCTTTTGTGGTTATCCATACAACCAAAGGGACTCCTGCAAATTCCAAAACAGACAACTGATATATTTTTTGTTGTTGTTGTCGTCGTCGTTGTTTCCTCCACGAAGGTTCACCAGCCTTATGAACCAATTTCCTGCCTTTTAACATGCTGGGTACCTTTTTAAAAGAAGTGATATGCTCTGGCAACTTGCATTTTCTCGTTTCTTAGGGCTCCAGATTCCATTTCAGGTAACGGAGTAAAAGGTTCTGCCATCCTTAACTTCCTTCTTTCCCAGGGCTACATTTGGAACGGCCAAGAGATTCCCCCCTTATCGTCCCGAAATCAGTAAACCGTTTGGCAAGACTTACTGCGTACAGGAGGTATGCCAGATAAGCCACTTCTGGTAAATTCTGGATCACAAAAATCCAGGCGAGAGGTTTTAACTCTTTTAAGATCTGGAAAGAAAGAAAGGAAAAAAAAAAAAAGGCACGGAGTGACTGAAGGCTCACGGGTTGCAAAAGAAGCCTAACACATCAGTTTCAGCTGGGAAAAAAAAAAATCAAAATACAGTACCAGACGACGTCTTTGAAAGAAGAGCTATACCAGTGATGGTGAACCTTTTTTGGCTCGCGTGCCAAAAGGGTGTGCGCGCGCACACTAGCGCGCATGTGAGTGCCCACACCCATGCCCTCCCCCTCCACGCATGCGCACAACCCCCGCGCTCCCCCCCGCGCATGCGCACAGGCCTCACAACGGACTCCTGAAGCCTAGGGACAGCGAAAAACGGCCAAACGGGCCAACTGGAAGTTCGGAAGCAAACTTCCGGTTGGCCCATTTGGCTGTTTTTCGCCATCCCCGGGCTTCAGGAGGCTTCCCTGAAGCCTGGGGAGAGCGAAAACGGCCAAAAAGAAGGCCGAAAACCAGCTGGCCAGCGTGCACATGCGCGCTGGAGCTGACATAGGGCAACGCCTCGTGTGCCCTCCTATATGGCTCCGCGTGCCACAGGTTCGCCATCACGGAGCTATACGGTTCTCCACAAATACTGTGGATGGGGAGAATTAGCGTAGGGAGTTAAAACAGCCATTAGCAGAACTGGACAGCTCCCAAATTCTACCATAGGAAAGCAACCAAAAAAAAATTCCTGTTCTCCCTTATAAGCATTACTAGTAGCTGGATACCCGTGCTTCGCTACAAAACTATGTGATCGGGCTTGATACATTGACATTTAAAGCTTGAAAATTTATGTAGAATGTGTAACTCCTTAGCGTCAGAGCGTGTTAATATAAGGCAACTGGCAGTTGGAACAGAGTTTTTTTCAGGTGGGGAGGGGGAGTAGAATGTCTAAACTCCCAGCCCACAGGCCGGATGAGTCACGCACTGGCCACGGCCGGTTTAGCGAAGGGGTAGCATCAGAGCGTGTTAATATAAGGCAACTGGCAGTTGGAACAGAGTTCTTTTCAGGTGGGGAGGGGGAGTAGAACGTCTAACTCCTTAGCATCAGAGCGTGTTAATTAATATAATACTGTATAAGAAATACTAATGATCTGATGGTCATTTCGAAAAATCCTTTCTTAGCGAACACCTAGAAGCCAAGAGGAACATACGTGCCAAGTTTCAAGTTTATAGGCTTTACAGTTCTGGAGATTTCATGATGAGTGAGTGGTATTTGGCTTTTATATATATAGATTGAGGATACTCACTGCCGTGATGCCACAGGCCACCTTCAGAACAGCCCAGCAAATCCCAACAGCCAGGAACACGCTGTGGAGATTTGAAATCTCCCGGGTTGTGGTCAGCAGCAGGACACACAAACAGAGCTGGGAAACAGAAGAGAGATCTCAAAACAATGGCCAGGAGGACATAGCTGCAGATCCCTTTCCCACCCAAATCAGGCAGTGGTTCAGGGTCGTATCTTGACCGCTTCAAGGGATCTTACGAATTCAATAGCACTTAAGACTTATATACCGCTTCACAGTGCTTTACAGCCCTCTCTAAGCGGTTTATAGAGTCAGCCTATTGCCCTCCCAACAATCTGGGTCCTCATTTTACCGACCTTGGAAGGATGGGAGGCTGAGTTAACCCTGAGCCGATCAGGATCGAACTCCTGGCAGTGGGCAGAGTCAGCCTGCAATCCTGCATTCTAAGTACTGCGCCACCACGGCTCCAATACAACTCTGGTTTGGCGTTTCAGCTAACCAGCCATGCCCTTTTCTTTCTTTCTTTCTTTCTTTCTTTCTTTCTTTCTTTCTTTCTTTCTTTCTTTCTTTCCCTGTGACCCATTCTTTTCTCTTCTTCATCCTTTTTGACAAACAGCTAGTTTTCTATTAAGAATGCCCAGCCCACCTGGGTTGTTCTGAGGGGCTTCCTGTCCCCTTTCTTTCTTATAAGGTTTTCAAAAACAACAACAACAACAAACAACAACAAACCTTAAAAGAGGATCCACCAATGAATAACGACACAGACAATTGCGCTCAGGGCCTTGACATTGTAAATTGGGATTAATTCAGAAAAGGCCCCATTCTGAGACTTGTTCCATCTCCAAACTTCTTGAAGAACCGATATTTAGGACTTGCGTTTCATGCAAGATAATGAGGTTGGGGATAAAGGAGGCTATCTCCTCCTTTGTGATGTCCAGATATTATAGACACAGGTCCTAAAAATGCCTAACTTCAAGAGATAACCCACCGTCTCCATTCTGGTGGCTTCCAACAGTACTACAGTGCCCATTTTCTCATTTCCGATTTTCTGAATGATCAGAACTGTAGTCCAGGCCACTCTGGACCAGGGACCGAAAAAGGCCAACTTGCAGAACTCTTAAATGTGAGCTAAAAGCCTCTCCGTTCGTTCGTTGGTGATCTTTGGTGGCAGAAAAGGGGACATCCGTGACGCCCAAGTGACAGGACAGGCCCGGGACTCAAAACAGGAACGTGGTTTGGTGCCAGGAGCTACCTGAGCCTGGAGGTCAAAGGTCAGCATGGAAAAGCAGAGGTTCAGCATGAAATACTGGGCTTGAAGGCTCTCCAACGCGCCGCCCACTCGGAAGGCCATCCGGCTCTCGCTCTGAATCAGGATCACGGCGCAGCAGACGTCGAAGGCCCCTACCAGAAGGATCAGGACGAAGCGAGCCTGGTGGGAGAGGGGAATGAGGGGGACTAGAAAGGGGAACCCCACTTCGCCCACCGGAGGCCCCCGGTCCTCCCCTCTGAGCTCAAAACAGGATGCCTCCTCGCCATCACCAACATTGAAGGAGGATCTCCAGCCAGATGCTCACCAACAACTCCGGCTTCTGCTTGGCGGGCAGGACGGTGAAGTTGATCACGGAGCGTAGCATGACCAAGGCGACAGAGAGGACGAAGACGAGGAGCTCCTGTCGATTCTCCTGCAGGATTCCCCGGCTGACGTAATAGATGCAGAAAACTGCCACAAAGAGAGGCCGGGTTATCAGTAGCCAGCGAAGAGGGGAGAAGAGATTTCCCAGGGTGGAAGCAGAGCCCTGAGATCAGCTCTGGGTTTGAATTTGCCCTCCCTGTTTCAATGAGGGCCGGAACCTTGCTTCATTTAAAACGGATAAAGCAAAGGGAGCATCTGTTCTCTGGATGGCATAGCCATCCAGCCTGAAAGATTAATTTTAATACGTTCTTTAGATTCATCGTTTGCCTTTCTCAGGTACCAAAGCAACTAGCAGTACCCCCAAGTGGCAAAAAGCAAAGCTACAAAGGAAAATTAATGATAAAATTAGCTAACCACGGCCAGTTTCCTGTGCTACTGCCTCGGTGAGTGGCTGAGTAAGCCATGGTTTGTTTTAACTATGGTTTGAATAGACCAAGAAGGACAGATTCAGATATTGAACCATGATGGGGTTGATTTACTTTAGTGCTATGGATAAATCCAACCCTTGCATAAACTAGGGAGGGATTAAAAACAAGAAATATTTACTTTCTATGGCCAAAGATGACAAGATTCTGGAGTTGACACCAGGCCCAAATTTTGGGTTCTTCTTGAAAATTGTCTCTGGCCATTCAAAGATCTGTCTCTGTCTTTGGATCTTTATCCAGAAAATGCCAATGCAGGATTCAAGTGGCAGAAAACTTTTGAGAGGATTCCTATAAAAATGTGGGACGCCGATGCCACCTACTGCCTGCAGTGAATATTACAGTTTACAGGGCAATGGAAGACTTTAGCAAGCCAATAAACAGGCAGTGACATCTATCAGGGCAACAATATTGTTGGGAGAGTCCAAGTCTTGACCCCTCCCTGGGGATGCAGAAATTGCTGCGAGCCAGATGAAAGTGACTACAGACGGTCCTCGACTTACAGTGATGTATTTAGTGGCCATTCAAGATTACAACAGCACTGAAAAAAGTGACTTATGACCTTTTTTCACACTTACAACGCACTTTGCAGCATCCCCATGGTCATGTGATCAAAATCCAGACGCTTGGCAATTGATTCATATTTACGACAGTTGCAATGTCCTGAGGGCCCTTTTGCGACCTTCTGACCAGCAAAGTCAGTGGCGAAGCCCGATTCACTTCACAACCGTGTGACTTAACTGAACAACTGCAGTGATTCCCTTAACAACTATGGCCAGAAAAGTCATAAAAAAAATCAACTGTCTTTGTTTAGCAACGGAAATTTTGGGCTCCGTTGGGATTGTAAGTCAAGGACTACCTGCAGTTACGCTCTAGGAATTATTGACAGGATTAAAACCTGGTCCTTAGATCCAAAGTAGGATGAACAGACCTAGGACAGCGTATGCAAATTGGGGTCTACCCAACTATAGCCAAATATAAAGCAGATTAAATTTATACTTTAGTTTTTTTTAGAAAGACTCAATTCCCTTCTTGCCTCTTGTGCAAGAATTAGATCAGTCTGGATGTCTGTCAAAAATATAATTTGTATTAAAAAAAAAACACTTTTGTTGAACCATTGGAGTTCATCCTTCTCCACTATTCTAGTTTGCACGGTTTGCCAGTCAGGACAATTCTTTGATTACCAAGGCCAATGATCTGGATAAGAGACACAGTGAAATCTTCGTTTTTCTGCTGGATGAGGGTCTCTATGGTTAATCCAATGACACTCAACAACGAAAGGATGGTGACACAGAAGTAGATCTTGACAGGGGACGACAGTTCGGACCATCGTTTGATCTGGAACGATAAAGAGTGCAAGTAACATAAAGAGAAATTCTTCTTCAAGTTGGACTTGAGCTTCCCCGTTTAGTCCACAATCCTGGGATTTCCTGGTTGGTTCCATCTAGTAATTTGCTTTTTGGAGATGGTTAAGGGAGGTGCAGGCCATGTTTGTAAAATTAGCAGAAAGCAATGGATGGCAGTGCCTCAACGTACCTCAGGTCAGAATTGCATCTGTTCTTTCTCCCCAGATATTACACACACACGGTCCAATGGCTCAAACCACTTTATTGAAAATAATAACAAGACTGGTGAAGTTCAGATACTTACAGGGCCGCACGGCGTGGCAATCAGGTCTTGGTGTCTTGGTGTTAGGTTTGGCAGTGGAGAATTTATGCTTTCGTTTGGCAAAGGAGAGGCCAGTGCTTCTTCTGACTGGGAAAGGAGAACCCTAGATGGACCAAAAAAAAAAAAGAGAGGAAAATTATATGTGGAGGTTCAGGTAAATATGTTATGTGTGGAAATGTGCTGGTCCATCATGGGTGTGCTAAGTCAGCAGGAGGGAAAGGAATTGGGAAAGGGGTCCTTTGTTCGGGAACAATAGCAATAGCAATAGCAGTTAGACTTATATACCACTTCATAGTGCTTTACAGCCCTCTCTAAGCGGTTTACAGAGTTAGCATATTGCCCCCAACAATCTGGGTCCTCATTTGACCCACCTCGGAAGGATGGAAGGCTGAGTCAACCTTGAGCCTGGTGAGATTTGAACTGCCGAACTGCAGCTAGCAGTCAGCTGAAGTAGCCTGCAGTGCTGCACTCTAACCACTGCGCCACCTCGGCTCTTGAATAGAACTCTATCCATTTTCAATTTTTGTAAAAAATGAAGTCGGGATTTGGCTGGAGGATCTAAGACAGATGTTGGCTGGTGAAAGTTGGGGGTCAACATCTGGAATGTCACAGCCTTTTCCTAAAATGTGGGGGAATGGTCTGGATGCCCAGCAGAGGCTCAGCTGAACTCCAAGCTTTGCTCCCAACGGGGTGAGGAAGGTTTGGTGAACTGCACAGGGTCGCTCCTCAAGGGGAGGAAAGTGTTAGGTTTCGAAGCCATTGATGGAGGGAAGCACTTTGAATCTTTTGCGAGCCATGGCGAAATTGCACAGTTGGCGCATTTCAAGCGAGGTGGATGTGTATTAGGGCAGCACCGAAGTTTTGGCTCACGTTGGCAGTTTCATGGCACAAGGGCCAGGAAAAACGCCAGGGCCATCGGCTTCCAGCTGCCCAAAATTAACTTAAAAAGCTAAGTTTCTAGTCCTCCTGAGGTGGGTGGGTCCATGCTGAGGTTTCTTTTGCACGGCGCATGGAATTACAAAGCCGGCCAATGATGATGATTAGCCCCACATACTGTGCCAACCGTATAGGATTCACGCTAATCCCCGCAAACTCAGTTGGGCTGATTGAATAAACCATGATTCCTGAATAAATCGTAAACCAGGATAAGCATGAAATGCAAGGTCCTAGCGGGATCGTGGCATCTCCCAGATGCGCTGAGACTCCAGTTTCCATAATCCCCAGGTAGCACGTCTGGAGTGATGGGGACTGTAGTCCCACATCCCCCCCCTCCTCCCCAGACAGTCATTTCCTATGGAAAACCCACACCCACATCTGAGGGCCGTGACGTCAGGGGGTGTGACGTCAGAGGGGACGCGTCGTGACGCCCCTCCGACGTCACGCCGTGGCCAGGGAGACGGAGCTGTAACTGAAAGATCGGTCGGCTTCCCTTCCTCCCACCCCCCCCACCGTCGTCTACGGGTCCCCGCAAGGCGCAGTAACCGGCTGCTACCTCGTGCCGGGCGTCTCCATGGCGACGGCGACCGTTACATGTCCCAGCCGAGCGACGAACCGGGCGCTCCCGAATACGGGAAGTGCTCTCGGGCGGTGGCCATAGAGAAGGAAGTGCCCGAGCGGAGGAACTTCCGGCTGAGGCGGAAACGCGCCATTTTCAAGTCCTGCGCCCGCCCACTGTGTGGGTTCGAAGCCGAGTTGCCATAGAGAGAGGGACGCCTAGACTTACTTCCCTCTCTAATTCTCTCTACAGTAGTATTTTTCTCATTGATACGCTATCTCGTGACGTCACTTCCTTCTCTCCAGTAACTACCAGCTTCTAAGAGGCTGAGGACGTCATAGTCTTGAGCAGCCTTAGAAGGCAATAAAACCTTTATTTTCCTATAGACATCCTGACATAAATATTCCCTTCCTTGCTAATCTGGACGAAAGAAAGCAGAAGACACGTGTTGCCTCAAGAGGACTAGAAACTTGAGTATACGAGTAAATGGGAGCATGGTAGAAAGCCAGGCTTCCACTTTCAGTATCCTCACCACTATTTCAGCTTGGTTTTAGTTCTAAATGTAGAAACTACCGTAGTATCTAATAACTGTGAAGACTAGTGTCTGGTATCAACAGGACTAGAAACTTGTTTGGCTTTAATTATGAATGCTTTGAAGCTCACCTCAGGGAACTTTCAATATCTCGGACGCCTTCCTGACATCCAGAGGAGATGAGCAATTTTTAAATTTACTTGTAAACTGCCCAGACCCATTTAGACAGTGAGATGGGCGGTGTATAAATTTGACAAATAAGAGTAAAATTAATAAAGCTAAAAGGTTAAGGAATGTTCCTCTTATTCCTTCCCAATCTTTCGAGTCCAGTGGTAAGTTGTCTGTGAATTAATCCCGGAGTGACTTTTTTATTCCTGCAGCCTCAGCAAGAGAAATCATCGTCCCTCTTCAATTCAGAAAACCCAGCTCTTTCTTTAAACATTGGAAGGGTAACAGAATAATATAACACAATAACAGAGTTGGAAGGGACTTTGGAGGTCTTCTAGACCAGCCCCCCTCCCCCCTCTCAAGCAGGCAACCCTATAACATTTCAGACAAATGGTTGTCCAATTTCTTCTTAAAAATCTCCTGTGATGGAGCACCCACAACTTCTAGAGGCAAGTTGTTCCACTGGTTAATTGTTCTCACTGTCAGGAAATTTCTCCTTTAGTTCTAGGTTGCTTCTCTCCTTGATTCAGTTTCCATCCATCGCTTCTTGTCCTACCCTCAGATGCTTTGGAGAATACGTTGACCTCCTCTTCTTTGGGGCAGCCTCTCAAATACTGGAAGACTACTGTCATGTCACCCCTGGTCTTCTCTTCTGAATACAGAATACAGAATAATAGAGTTGGAAGGGACCTTGGAGGTCTTCTAGTCCAACTCCCTGCTCAGCCAGGAAACCCTACCATTTCAGACAAAGGGTTGTCCAATCTCTTCTTAAAAACTTCCAGTGTTGGAGCATTTACAACTTCTGGAGGCAAGCTGTTCCACTGATTAATTGTTCTCACTGTCAGGAAATTTCTCCTTCATTCCAGGTTGCTTCTCTCCTTGATTAGTTTCCACCCATTGCTTCTTGTCCTGCCCTCAGGTGCTTTGGAGAATAGCTTGACTCCCTCTTCTTTGTGGCAGCCCCTGAGATATTGGAACACAGCTATCATGTCACCCCTGGTCCTTCTTTTCATCAGACTAGAGACATACCCAATTCCTACCATAGTTTTAGAAGAAAAAAAATAATTGTAAGGGTTACTCCAGCCTCATCTTTCCTTAAGGGGCATTTCTCAAAAGCAAAATTGCATTTGGGAATCACTCAGATTTGTTCTTTTCCCCACAGGGAAATGTGAGTCTGAAAAAATGGGCATTTTACGCATGCTTAGAGAGTCGTAATCACAGGCAAGTTAAATCTGACCTATGCGGGGCTCTGAGGCTTAATTGGTAATTTCTCTCTTGTCTTTTTCTCCTCCTCCTTGCTTCTGGTTTGCTCCGCCCTGCCAAAGGAGGAGTAGATTGTGTAGCAGGCCCACCTCCCTGACTGATGGAGGTAGCCCCGGTAATGGCTGCGGAAGAAGAGGACGGGATCTGCCAGAGCACAGAGGCAGGTGTGTTTGTACAGGACAATCCAGGGCACAATTGTGTTGTTCTGCATTGCAAGTGGGATAATTTACAATTGTGGTTTGAAAGGGCTGTTCTTCTAGAGACATTTGACAAGCCGACCTTTTCTGGCTGCACAACTGCAAAAGGAAATCGATTTAGAACCAAGGACGTCTTTGGATATCGTTCATTGTTGGTGTGGGCTGTGTTGCAGTTATTTGTTCATGAAATTAATAACCTTTGACAAAGAGGCTTGGTGGGGCAGGGCTGTTGAGTTTTGTTCCCGCCGAGAAAAGCGAACGGGGTGCCTCAATTGCCATCAAGAGCTAGACAGAAGGTAGTTTGGAAATCATCTTAACGGATCCTTTTTTTTAAAGAATTGTTTTACAGTAGGAATATAGTGTGAATCACCGTGGCATAAACCTTCGTGGTCTGCTAATGCTAAGCCCAATTAGATTCAGGAGGAACCCAGAAAATTGAATTAATTGTCCAAACTTTTCATTCTTTACGAATCAACCTGTGTTGTATCTTTAACGCATCTTTAATCAGAACAGAGAGTTATAGTAAGGGAGGGGATGATAAAATATAGTTTGTATATCATTATGGCTAGGTTACTTACTGTACAGTATTCAAAAAATTGAATACTGAGAGCCATATGCAATTGCATTTTTGTTTCTTTTCTGTATTCCAGTGTGAGTGCACATTTGACTCTTTCTGTAACAGAACTATATTATGAATAAGCATATTGACAGTGTTTATGTACACATACCCAAATACAACATTTCCACTATTATTGGCAGTTGTGCATGAAGCTTAAATGAATTCGTAGTAACTGATGAGAGTTGTTAGTTACCATGTTATCTGTAATGATATTAAGTAACAGAAAAAGGCTAAAAGATTTCCATTATCGCATCTCTGGCCTAAAAAAAGTTCATTCTTGATCAATTTCCTTTTGATGCTTTCAGGGCTTGGACATTCCCAAGAAAACAAAGGGTCTTTCAGCCCATTTGTTCAATTTTTTTTCAAGGGCAGAGCTGCTGCTGGCTGCACAAAGGATCTTCCTTTTGGCAAGTACCTTTGTACACCTGGACATAAGGAAAGCTAACACACAGGGGAGAAAGCGCCGTCTCAAACCAGAGAGTCAAAACGCTGCCTGTTTTTAATCTCTCATGACTTGTGACTTTGATGTTGAAGGATGTGGTCGCATGTCTTGAAACAGGCAGTTTTCAAAATTAGGAAAAGGTTCCCTGTGTTGAGGGGGTCCTTGGTGCTCTCTGAGATTGCTTGTTTCCTTGCAGACGTTTCATGACCCAACTAGGTAACCTCATCAGTGTTAGAAGGGAGCGGGGTTTGCTCTCTGGTTATTATATACAGTTCAATCCAATCAAACGGCTTTGCACTGGATTGGACTGGATTGAACTGTATATAACCAGACAGCAAACCCTGCTCCCTTCTAGCACTCTTGATGTTACCTAGTTGGGTCATGAAACGTCTGCAAGGAAACAACCAAGCTCAGAGAGCACCAAGAACCCCTCATTTCAACCCTGAGCCCCAAATCTTCTCCTTTATTAGTTCCCTGTGTTGCCAAATGTTGTATATATAATTTCTGGTAGAATAAATATGAAGTCTGTTGATTTTTGGACAAGCACAGACCTGCTCCTTTCACCTTGAGTAGAAAGCAGAAGCTTTTACAGCCTGAATCATTTTAAATGGAATTAAGGAAGCTTCCTTGTGGGAGATGAAATGCTTTATATACAGTATATCTTGCATAAACCTCCACTGGCTTTTTAAATGGTTTTTTAAACGAGTGTTTGTTACAGTCACAGGTTTTTTTGTTTTTACAGCCAGGCAAATCCAGTGTGGCGAGTTATGCCTGCCTTGTTTTTAATTTCATTTTTCCATCAGACTATTAATTTCATTTGGGGCCAAGTGTGCGTGCCTTTAAAACTCTTTGGTGTTAAACTTTGAACTTGGCTTATCAATCTGCCCTCTGCCCAGGGAGACCTTGGCATTACACGCACCCAATCTTATTGGTGTAACAATGCCCCTATCTTACTTTGCCATCTATTTGGTTTCTCTCTGCTTGTTTACTTCTTAACGGCCTCTCTGTTCAGCTGCCTGCTTTTTTGGAGGAAGAATGAAAATAAACATCTCGTTGAATTTCACTGCAACTGAGCTACCATGATCACCGTTACAGTATTATCTGTAGGTTTGATATTATTGTCTCGCCGAGTGCACTAGACGTCGGTGGCCTGCTTTTGATAGAAATCTGTTTTGGCAATCATAAAACTGCTCCCTTTTTGATGTCCTCTTCTTAGAACTTGTGTGGGAATTTATTTTTTTGGCAGGGATGGGCTTTGAAAGACGTGGCACCAGATTACAGCTTGGTTTTCTACCTCTCCCTCCTAACCATTTGACTCCCAGCCAGGCAAACCGATTTTAGCTTGTTGAGGCAGCTGTTTTCTTGGCTCTGTTTCGTGTGGTTTTTTTGGAGAAGCCAAAAGGATACCCCAGGGTTGAATATCTACTGCTCTACAAACCCATTTTATCTGAAGCTGCAGGAGGGGTTTGGGGAAATTTAGAACAGGATTTCTGCAGACGGTGTCAAAGGGGTGATGTGGATCGGGTAGTCTGGTCTAATGGGTCTTTGACAGGTGACTCTATTTGAAGGAGAACCCAATGCTTCATGTGGCAAGTTGTTCCACTGGCTGACAGCTTGAAGGTTCCTCCTGATGTCCAGCCAGAATCTCTTTTTTGTTCAGGGTCTGGTTAGGCCCTTTGAGAATAAATCCCCTCCTTCTGTATGATGACCCCTCTTTTCTTTCTCAAAAGCCCCCACCCAAGATTCAACAGACCAGTTTGGCAAACCTCAGAACTCAGTTTACTTTGTTCATACTCTGATGTCCAAACTTCTTTTTTTTCTTTTTTCATTCTCCCTCCCTCCCTCCCT
>QLTV01002577.1:286605-317120 GCA_003457575.1 Thermophis baileyi
TCCTCCCTCCCTCCCTTGCTCCTTCCTTCCTTCCTTCCTTCCTTCCTTCCTTCCTTCCTTCCTTCCTTCCTTCCTTCCTTCCAGACAACGGAGCAACGTGTGACCAAATGAACCTGAAGCTCTTTGCAAGCCAAGGAAATTTGGAGGGCCCCCCCGCTCAAGTTCGAGGGCTCCGCTTTGGGAGTTGAGCGTCGGGCCTCACCTCCGTACATGGCCACCCTAACCAGCAGCTCCACTTTGGACCCGGCCGACTCCGGCCCTTCCAGCTCCCTCGCTTTGCCTCTGTTGGATGACAAACCCAAAGCGAAAAACTTCTTCCAGTTTGGCTCCCTCTTCCATAGCCGGAGTGAACGCTTCGTCATCGCCCGGAGCGACAGCGTGCCGGAAGAGAACGTCCTGAAGATCACCATCACGGAGACCACCGTTATTGAGTCAGACTTGGGCATCTGGAGTTCTTACGCCCTTACCTACCTCACTCTCTGGTTCTTCTTCAGCTTCTGCACTCTTTTCCTAAATAAGTACATCTTATCGCTGCTGGAAGGGGAACCGAGTATGTTAGGTAAGTAACCACGTTCGCTTTGGCCGGCTTAGGGAATTTTGGCAGTTGAAGTCCACATGTCTTAAAGTTGCCCACTTGGAGAAACACCAATTGTCTTGAGTGCCGAAAATCAGCACCGTCATTCCCTCCATTCCTGAGATTGCAAACACCCTGAGCTTTTCTTCGTTCTTTAGTGTAACAGCTTTGTTCCCTCTGCCATCCGTCCGGTAAACTTGCAAGATTTGTTTCTCTTGCCATGTACATGGATAGCAATAGCACTTAGACTTATATACCGCTTCAGTGCTTTACAGCCTTCTCTATCTCTAAGCGGTTCACAGAGTCAGCCTATTGCCCCCAACAATCTGGGTCCTCATTTTACCCACCTCGGAAGGACGGAAGGCTGAGTCAACCTTGAGCCTGGTGAGATTTGAACTGCCAAAATTGCAGGCAGGCAGCAGAGGTGGCCTGCAATACTGCACTCTAACCACTGCGCCACCGTCAGTATACATCCGAACTAGACTGTGTTGTTTCTCCGTGTCATATAATATGCATGGGTATATGCATAATTTTGTATTTATTTATTGATTGATTGATTGATTGATTGATTGATTGATTGATTTATCTTGTCATGTTTATGTTTACATTAGAGGTGGAGACCCTTTGACAGCTGTGTGCAATGTAATTGCATTTTAATGTATGCCGATTAGTCTACATTCAAAGTGACAATAAAGTATTCTGTTCTATTCTAGTCTAAGCCTAAATTAGACTTCACACAGAAGCCTAAACACATCGGAAAAAAACTTTCTCTGCCTGTGTCTTTTCCACCGACCACAGCTGAAATGGGCCTCTTGCCATCGGAAAAATAACCTGACCCTTGTGGTTGTAAAAACCTAGCAATGGAATTCTACAGAATAACAGAGTTAGAAGGGACCTTGGAGGTCTTCTAGTCCAACCCCCTGTTCAAGCAGGAAACCCTATAGAATTTCAGACAAATGGTTGTCCAGTCTCTTCTTAAAAGCCTCCAGTGTCGGAGCACCCACAACTTCTGGTGGCAAGCCGTTCCACTGGTTAATTGTTCTAACTGTCAGGAAATTCCTCCTTGGTTCACACGCTCACCTCTGCTTAGGTGGCATAGCACGCAGAGAGGATTCCCCTTCTTCAGTTCAGTATATTTATTTATGCATTTATTTCTGAGAGTTTCTTTCCCACCTTAAATTCAGGAGATGGAAAGTGGTACCTAGCATTCTTTTCTCCCATTCCACCCCCTCCCCCCGCCCCCCGCAACGACCCTGCTAGGTAGGCCAGGCTGAGAGATTTGGTCTGGCCCAAAGCTATTCAGTGAACTTCCACAGCTGCTGGGGTGAATCTGAACTTGAATCTCAACGCTTTTGCCATTACCCCACACTGGCCCAGAACCCAGGTTAGTCCATTGACCAGATGACAGCTAATGTTTTGACTTCTGACAAACTGAGTTTGACTCTGTACGCATCGTAGTTTGTCCTCTTGTCTGGAAGGGGAAACATCAGGCCACTTTTCGCCTGGGTATCCTAATTTTAGGCATCTCTGTTATCTTCCAGGCGCTGTTCAGATGCTTTCTACCACCTTCATTGGCTGCATCAAAATGTTTGTCCCTTGCTGTCTTTATCAGCACAAGAGCCGTCACTCCTACCCTCCGAATTTCATCATGATTATGCTTTTCGTTGGCCTGATGCGGTAAGGCCTGGGCACATTTGGAGAAACCGAGTCACTTAAATTTTTTTGTTTAACGTTAGCGTTTTTGGAGGAATCCTCTGAGACAAACTGGAGCATTTCCTTTTTTTTTTTTTTTTTTTTTTTTTTTTTTTTTTTTTTTTTTTATGGTTAACTTCAAAATGTTGGAGGGAGAACTGGCGAGAGTTGGAAAGAGTGAGTCACTTCTCGAAGGAGTTTTTAAAAGCTTTTTCTCCAACTTCAAGCTTTTCAGATGTTTCTGGACTACATCGCTATAATTCGCCATATAGATCAACCGAAAAAAAAACAGATTGATAGATGTAAAGTATTGGATAAAACTAAAGTCTTCCATTGCTAACAGCTTTATTTTTCTTCTGGAAATGTTTTGGGTCAAAGAAGAAAATAGGTGTTGGGTGTTTTGGCTTGCTGCAGAGTTAAACTGCCTTTCCCCCCCTGCTTCTTCTCAGGTTTGCAACTGTGGTTTTGGGGCTTGTCAGCTTGAAGAACGTGGCTGTTTCCTTTGCCGAGACCGTGAAAAGCTCAGCACCCATTTTTACCGTTATTATGTCACGTATGATTTTAGGAGAATACACCGGTACGTTTTGCTGAAATCAATATACCTCGAACGTGGAACTGAGCATAGGATGTAGGATATATTTTGATATTCCAATCTTCGAAGCTATTTTTATTAACGTTCAGGAACAGCTTCCTACGTAGCCTTAACACCTGGTTGCCAACCCAGAAATTCAGCCCAGGTGAGTTTTTGAGCTGATATTCACTCCCATTATTTGCCAACCCTTCAAGATAGGCTACGGGAAAACAGATTCCTCAAGAAAAACGATAACTTTATTGAAATACAGTTTTTGGCTCTTGGAAGCTTGGCTGCAAGGTCTTCCCTCCCTTTTAGAGTCCCCGGTAATTTAAGACTGCCAGTTTGAGTTTCTAATGTTTTCTTCTTTCTCTGGGCTTAAAACACGCTTTTTTGGAATTGTCATCTCTGTGCCACTGGCCTGTTTGATGTTTGTGTCATTCTAGAAGGAAAATTTCCTGCACCAGCACTATAAAAATGCAAGATGCTTTAGCAAGTGTATCTCCCCAGTCCTTTTCTCCACCCTGCTGGCAAGAGGCCCTTCGCTAGTTCAGCCATCTTGGCTGCCGAGCTGACTTCCACATTGGAAGCAAATTCCAGGCATCCTTCAATCCCCCAGATGTTGCTCAGTGTCCTCTCCCAGAAGTCCTCACTGGCAGGATGTTTGGAAGCTGCCGGAACTGTTCACTGACCACATCTGGAAGAGCCTATCCCTCCATACCATCGAGAGCCAATATGATCTAGGGCAGGGATGGCGAGCCTTTTTCTTCTTGCGTGCCAAAAATGGGAGCGCGCGTGCGCTAGCAGGCGTGCGTGCGTGCTGGAACACAACCCCCCACGCGCCGCACTGCACGCGAATAACGGCCCAACGGGCAAACCGGAAGTCCGTTTTTCCGAACTTCCGGTAGGCCCGTTGAGCCGTTTTTCGCCCTCCGGAGGCTTCAGGGAAGCCTCCTGAAGCCTGGGGAGGGCGAAAACGGCCTTCCCCAAGGCCAAAAACCAGCTGGCTAGCGCATGCATGCGCACTGGAGCTGACGTAGGGCAACACCTCGTGTGCCCTCAGATATGGCTCCGCGTGCCAGCTGTGGCACGCGTGCCATAGGTTCGCCATCACGGATCTAGTAGTTAAGGCACCAGGCTGACCATGAATTCAAGTCCCACCTTAGCCAAGGATATCTCTCCCTCTCTCTCTCTTCCTCTTTCTCTTTCTCTTCCTCTCTTTTTCTGTTTCTCTCTCTCTTTCTCCCTTCTCTCTCTCCCTACTTCCTTCCCTCTCTCTTTCCCTTCCTCCCTCCCTCCCTCTCTTTTTCTGTTTCTCTCTTTCTCCCCCCTCTCTCTCCCTCCTTCCTTCATCTCTTTCTCCCCCTCCCTGCCTCTCTCTATCTCCCCCTCCCTGCCCCCCCCCTTCTCATAAGGTTGTTGTTGTGGAGTAAGTAGGAGGAGGAATATATGTTGGATATATTCGTAGCCTTGGGTCGTTCTTAAAAACAATAAAGACGGAATACAAATGAATAAAGCACATTATTCAGCCCTTTGGGGTGCAAAGGAAACCACTTTTCAACCTCCCTGAATCTCGACCTCAAGTCAAATTGGCCAGAAGTCTTTAACTGGCTGCTGTTTCTACGCTTCTATTCCTTTGTTCTCTCCTGACTTCTGGTTCTGTCTCCAATTGTCCCAGGGCTGTTTGTGAATCTCTCTCTCGTCCCCGTGATGGGCGGGCTGGCATTGTGCACTGCGACCGAACTGAGTTTCAATATCCTCGGCTTCTTGGCGGCTTTGTCGACGAATATTATGGACTGGTAGGTATCTCGAAAGCTCAAAGGGGGAGGCATGAAGGGGGAATTTGAGTAAAGGGGCTCAGCTGACAAACCGCTACTGTCCTGGCCTTATCTAGAGAGTGGAATTATACCTAGGAAACATCTGCAGAGTTATTTTTAGCTGTTCTGGGCAGTTCTTCCCCTTTGCTCTTGGCTATTTCCACTCAACCTTTGAAATGAACGTGGCTTCCTTCTCTTTTTTTTTTTTTTTTTTTTTTTTTTTTTTTTTTTTTTTTTTTTTGCAGTTTGCAGAACGTTTTCTCCAAAAAGCTGCTGAGTGGGGACAAATACCGTTTCTCGTAAGTATCTGGTCATTAAAGCTTTGCACGATTTAACAGACACTTTGGGAGTGGTGCGGTGGCCTAGAGGTGGAGCTCTCGCCTCACAATCAGGAGGCTGTGAGTTCGATCCTAGGTAGAGGCAGCTTATTTCTCTCTCTGGGCACAATGAGAATGTATCTGCTGAACAAAACTCCGCACTGGCGACAGGAAGGGCATCCGGCCAGTAAACGCTCTGATAGCTCCGTTCAGTTGCCCAGACTCCGCCCCGCAAGGGATTTATGGGGTCGTTAAATGAAGATGATGATGATGATTTAACAGAAGTTTTGCTTCTCCTCCGCTCCGAGGGACCTACATTAATTTCTTCGGGCGACCCTTCAAGTCCCCAGAATAATTGTTTGGTTCACTTCATTCATTCCTCTTCCTCCCCCTCTCCTTTTTTTTCTTTTTCTTTTTTTCTTTTCTTTTGCAGTGCTCCTGAGCTTCAGTTCTACACTAGCGCAGCTGCTGTGATCATGCTTATTCCAGCTTGGGTCTTTTTCATGGTGAGATGTGTTTTCTGCCACCCCACCCCAGACACACACATACCGTTTGGCAATGAGGTGGCATGTTGCTGTTTATCAAACAGGCCCCAGCTGAGATTCTGTCTTGTACTGTAGAAATGCAGGTTTGGGGAATGTTGTGAACGGTTGCAAGTTGCAAGCCGACATTCGGCAGGTGGGGCCCAAACTGAGTGGAACAACCATGTTTCTCTTTTCTGACTGTTTTTTTTTACTCATGCCCTTCCTTCCTTCCTTCCTTCCTTCCTTCCTTCCTTCCTTCCTTCCTTCCTTCCTTCCCTCCCTCCCTCCCTCCTTGGGGAATGTTGTGAACGGTTGCAAGTTGCAAGCCGACATTCGGCAGGTCGGCAGGTGACTGAGTGGAACAACCATGTTTCTCTTTTCTGCCTGTTTTTTTTTCCTCATGCCCTTCCTTCCTTCCTTCCTTCCTTCCTTCCTTCCTTCCTTCCTTCCTTCCTTCCCCCTCCCCTCCTTCTTTTCTCTCAACTTCTTTCCTCCCTCCGTTCTTCCATTCATTCTTGCACACTTCCTTCATCTCTCCCATCTCTTTCTCTTCATCTCTTTCTCTTCCTTTCTCCCACTCTTCCCTTTTTTCCCCCTTTCTCCTTTCTGTTCCTTCCAGCCACCTGCTGGGAGGAGGGGAAAACGTCCCTCTTGATCGACATAGCTATATGCTTGAAAACAATGTAATGCTCAGCTTTGGTGTTGCCAGTCCCAGGTCGATAAAGGGTGGTTTCCTTCAGCACTCCCACAGTCTTCCGTGCCATACGACGTAAAATTGGGAGAAAAGAGGGCAGAACTCTCTGCTTTGCATCCAGAAGGTTCTCAGATTGAGCTCCTGGCGCTGCCTCCCTTTTAACCTCCTGCCCTCTCCTTCTCTTCTGTTTCATTCCTTCTCTTCCCGCCTGAAAGGATATGCCGGTGATTGGGAAAAGTGGGCGGAGTTTCCAGTACAACCAGGACATTGTGGTATTGCTCCTGATGGACGGAGTGCTGTTCCACCTCCAAAGTGTCACCGCTTATGCTTTGATGGGCAAGATTTCCCCTGTAACTTTCAGGTAAAAAACAAACAAACCCAGAAATACCATAGGGACGTGATGGCGAACATATGGCACGCGTGCCACAAGTGGCACACGGAGCCATATCGGTGGGCACGCGAGATCAGGTCCGAGGGCCTCCGGGGGGGTGGGGGTGGGGAAGGCCGTTTTCGCCCTCCCCAGGCTCCTAGAAAGGCTCTGAAGCCTGGTGAGAGCGAAAAACGGGCGTGCCATTGCGTGCCGGGAGCAGGGGGGCATGTGCGCATGCGCGGGGGGGCGCATGGAATTATGGGTGTGGGCACACACGCACGTGACCCCCCGCGCTCCCCCCCTTTTGGCACGCGAACCAAAAACGGTTCGCCATCACTGCCATAGGGTCATCATCCGATAAGAGGCAAGCAGAGTGGTGCGGTGGCCTAGAGGTGGAGCTCTCGCCTCACAATCAGGAGTTCGATCCTAGGTAGAGGCAGGTATTTCTCTCTCTGGGCACAATGAGAATATATCTGCTGAACAAAACTCCGCATTGGCGACAGGAAGGGCATCCGGCCATTAAAACACTCTGCTAGCTCCATTCAGTTGCCCAGACTCCACCCCGCAAGGGATTATGGGGTCGTTAAATGATGATGATGATCATCTGATAAGAAGCTCCTCTATTTCAGGGGTAGGAAGTCATGTGGTAGCTTCATCTAGGTTGGCAAAGGTTCCCGGCTCCCATTTAGCATGGCCTTCCCGATCCCGAGACCCTCTTGGGTAAGCTGGACGGCAGCACCCATCATCCGTAGCCATACGGCAAGGGCTGTAAGCGTGTCTTGTTTTGGCAATGCTGCTTAACAATTGTGAAGAGCAGGGGAGTAACAGCCAAAGGGGTGTTTCTCTTTTCTCATTTCATGTATTAAAATTTCAGTCGGTTTTCTGAGGTTATCTAAATGGGCCTGGATCCAACCAGAACCTCCTCCTATTTCTATCTATTATACACAGGCACCTCCTTGAGTATGAAATCACTCCAATTTTCTCAGTCTCCTCCTTGTTTTCCTGTCCTTCCCCCCCCAGTGTGGCCAGCACGGTGAAGCACGCCCTGTCCATCTGGCTCAGCATTATTGTCTTTGGGAACAAGATCACTAGCCTCTCGGCCATCGGGACAGTGTTGGTGATCATCGGAGTCATGCTGTATAACAGAGCCAAGCAGCACCAGCAGCAAACCCTCCAGAATCTGGTGGGAACAGCCACAACCCCCCAGCCGTCTCCGGTGATCAACAAAGACTCCGAGACCCTCCTCTCCAAAGACCCCCGTCCAATCGAATGAGACCACCGGCCTTAATTTTGCTACGCGGAAGTTTAGAAGAATGATATATATATATATATTTTCCTCTTGAAGCCCTGGGTCCCCCTCAGGATCCCCCCACCCCACCCTAAAGGCCCATCACACTCGCAACCCAGGGCCTGCAATGATAAGAAAAATGGGTGCCGAGACCCAGGTGAGAACCACAAGCATTGTATGGAAGAGTTCTTGCTAAGACTTCGCACTCTGCCGTCCGTTGTAGTCGAAAGTGTCTTGCAAGACACTTTTGGTCCATCATCCACCAGACCGACGTGAAATCCAGCAGAGTTTGCCATTGTCAAAGGTTGCACAAAAGGCAAACAAAACCCAGCTGGATCCATGGGTTGGCCAACACTACTACAGTGGTCCAGACTCCCAAAGCTGGAAACGAATCGGCTTCCGGAGTCTCAAAATCGCCAAATGTCTTTGCTGGGAAACAGCAGGATCTCAACCACCAGCGTGGGTGCGTGTCAAACGTGCAGCTGGTCTTCCGTCCCAGGACATCCTTAGCTTGGTCTGAGTTCCAGACGTCACTCTCTGGATGAAACCCTTCTGAAGTTGTTCTGCTGAGAGGTCATCAGCAATTTTGACCCACGGCAGCCTCTCTTGCCCCCATGCTGACCAAGGTAAAATTTCCGCTCCCCCCCCCTCAAGAACAGACCTTGTTAGATTCTTTGTGGGGAAGAGCTGGGAAATGTTTTGTACAGATGGCAAAGGAAAGACTGCTTCGATTTTTTTGTTTTGTTTTGTTTCCCTACGGTTGAGGGCTTGCAATAAAACCCAGCCAACCTTCAAAATCTGGATGCCCGGCTAATAGCAATCAAGAAGTGATTTGGGGGAAAAGGCACACTAGAAACTCTTTGTTTCCAGCTTCTCCTGAGTTTTAAGACTGTGGACACATTTGGGATTGTAAAAATGAGGAGAAAATTGTGCATTGCGTATTGTCCTGGATCAATGTGGTATGATGCCTCTTAGCAATCAAATTAGCCCAAAAGCTGCTGGAGAAGGAAATGAGATTTCACAGAGCAAAACCCTCTCAAAATAATGTTTGGAAACCCCATTAGGTGTTTGGGAAGCTGCCTTTATGTCAGCTCATATCCGTCCAGCCTAGTTCTGCTACTCTGGGACCACTGAAGTAATTCCCTCCTAGTTCACGACAAATCCATCCATGTCCTTGTGGCTTCGGTATTGATAGCCCAGGACTGAATTTTGTTCATGGGCTGTTAGCAATTTAGTTAGTAAAAACCACTGAGATTCCCATGAATTGAGCAGCTTGAAGCTCTGAGCCTGTATTGATTGTCTGTGCTACAATCCGTCTGAACTAAACATGGTCAGATATTCATCGTAGGGGAAAAAATAATGTTTACCCTCAGCACGTTAATATGTTTTTAAATTTCAGAGTTGGGGAAAAACCCATTCCACGTTTCCTGATTTGTCAGCCGTGGCACCTAAATTGGCCGCCCCACTCCAAATGTTTTTACTCTCTTCCTTCCCACCCGTAACACAGTTTTGTTAGTCTTCGTGCGAAAAAAGGGTACCGCAAACAATGCTTTCTGTTAAAGAGAATATGAGGAGCGCTTGGACTTTGGATGCAAAGTTTCTCAGGCAGAACAGTCTCCCTGCTATTTGTCTCTCCAAAATGCCGAAATTATTTTCTCTTGTCCTGGGCATACTTGAAAGGCAAACATTTTTACAGGTGCTTGTGTGTTGGGGCCAAATCGTCCGTATCTCAGATGCCAAGGTAAGACGCCGAAAGAATTTGGAGACTTCATTTAAGAATGGGTGTGCTCTTATAAGCAACTTGGCATCAATCTGATGAACCACTTTAAAATCTTGACTAGAGACCAATCCTGTGGATAACATTTCATGACCTGTGTAAGACACGAATCATTTAGGATTTGCTTGATGTAGGGAGTTCCCCCCCCACCCCCCCAAAAAAAGAAACTTAATCCAGGTGTAATCCTGTATCTGTTTTCTTCTCAGAAGTCTGCATCAAAACATTAAACGTCACTGAAGGTGCATCTGTTTCTCTTTGGTTCATGATCATCAACCCGTGTCGTTTTTATAGCGAAGTCGTACGGCATTGAATTAAAAGTAAAGGTACAGAGCAGGGGTGGGTTCTACTTACCTTCCCTACCGGTTCTGATCACAACGGAAGTGCGCGATCGCGCAAAACACCCGGAAATGACCCTCTGCGCATGCGCAGAAGCCTTTGTGCATGCGCAGAGGGTTATTTTTCAAGCCGCGGCGACCGGAGGACCGGTTCGGGGCCGTGGACCGCCAGTCTTTGCTGCCGGTTTGGCGAGCGGCGGTAAATTTCTGCTACCAGTTCTAAACGGGGCCGTGGACCGCCAGTCTTTGCTGCCGGTTTGGCGAGCGGCGGTAAATTTCTGCTACCGGTTCTAAAGAACCGGTCCGAACCGGCAGCAACCCACCTCTGGTACAGAGCAGATGAGTCAACCACCATGGATATGCCGCCAGTTGAAATTAAAATGGAAGCTGTAACACACACACACACACACACCCTTGTCGCTCAGAAAGCCATTTGAAAACACACAACACTTCCAGCTTGCTGCCCACGTGTTTGGGGGGGGGGGAGTGCTTTTTTGGCTGTTTCTCTTAGGCAGTCCTTGTCTTTCAACAGTTTCTATTATTTTTTCTATTTCTATTTCTTTTTTTCTTTTTTTTTTTTTTGACCAATTCATTTAGTGACCAAAGTTACAATGGCACGGGAAAAGGTGATTTATGACCGTTTTTCACACATAAGACCGTCGCAGCATCCCCTTGGTCACGTGATCAAAATTCAAACACGTGGAAACTGACTCATATTTATGACAGCTGCTGGGGGTGTCACCGTGTGACTAACTTAACAACTGCACCGATTCACTTAACAACCGTAGCAAGAAAAATGGGGGCAAAACTCACTTAACATCCATCTCACTTAGCCACAGAAAATTTGTGCTCAACTATGGACTACCTGTATAATGCTTTAGGCTAGTGTTTGTCATCTGTGGCAACTTTGAAATGTATCGGACTAGCCGCTGGGGAATTTTGGGAGTTGGAAGTCCACACATAAGTTGCCAGATTTTTTTTGTGGGTGGGGGGTGGGGTGGGGATTGTAAATATTTTATTTCGGAGGGTATTTTAAAAGTTGCAACAGCTTTCTTTGACTAAGTAGCCTAAGGACAATTCCTGAATGTCTCCATTGAGGTTTATTGCACAGTCCTTGGCAGGGGGATTCGGACACACTTTAAATCTTCAGAATAGAGTATATAAGTTTTTTTTTCTAGTTGAGGTTTCTAGTTGAGCAACCATGATAGGAGGAGAAAAGACAGTTGAGACTAGCTCGGAAGTGTACGGCCAGCGATGCCACTCTAGACTTTCGAACATCTATGAATCGTCGAGCTTCAATTGAGATGCTTCTGAAGCGAGGGCGGGAAAAAGGCCCTCGCGCGACGTCATCACCCCGCGCCGGATGTGAAGCGCAGGCCAGACGCCCAGCTTCCGGGCGCTCCGTCCTCCGGCGAGTGGGTCGCGTTAAAGCAGCGGTGGCGGTGCCAGGGCCGTGAGGGAAGGTGAGGCTGATGTCTGGCTGGGCCTTGCTCCGTTTCTCGCAGCCTTCAAGCCCGGCGAAGCGGCTCAGAGGGCGGCAGCGGGGCGGAAGGGAGCTCGGCGGGCCGGGAGGCGGCCGCTGAGGAGAGTGGCCTACCTCGGAGGGCTGGTGTTTTGGCGGGCTGCTGTGGAGAAATGTTTTTCGAGGTGGGGGGCGGGCAGTTTCTGTGAAGAATTGGGCCTTTGACGTACCGTTTTCAAATTTCAGGTGGTTTTTTTTTTTTTTGGTTTTTAGTTTTTGGGGGGGTTTTTTTTTTTTTTTTGCTTATTACATCTTTTAAGCGTAATTAGTTTATTTAGAATTATTTAGAAAGCGTGATGACGGCCTTCTCTAAATTTATAATTACTTATTGGACATTTTTCAGCTTAAAAAAAAGCAAATATGGCCTTTTTCCTCAGTGGTTCCTGACTCCTTTATGGTAAAAAATGGATATCCATGAGGAGAACCCAGGTTGAGATCAACCCTCAAAAACTACTTTGGGCGACTTAGGCCTAATGGGGTTCCCTCAGCCCGGCCTTCCTCACAGGGTTGTTGTGGAGTGAGTGCTCAGTATGCTGCCTTGAGGGCGAATTCAGTTTGTGATAATACAGGTAGTCCTCGACTTACGGCCACAATCGAGCCCGAATTTCCTGTTGCTAAGGGAGACAAGTTGTTAAGGGAGTTTTGCCCCATTTTATGATCATTCAGATAGCTGGCAGAAATTTTGGAACGGGTCTGAAATAAGCCTCTAAAACTCGTCACCTTTAAGGAACGTGTTTGTTTTGCTGTGTTATTTTCCATTGGAATCATTCATTGCCTCTGGAGTGCCCCCGTTTTTTTTTTTTGTTTTTTTTTTTTGCAGTAGAGGTAGTCCTCGACTTACGACCACAATTGAGCCCAAAATTTGTGTTGCTAAGCAAGGCATCGGTTAAGTGAACTTTGCCCCGTTTCACTTTACCTTTCTTGCCACAATTGTTTAAGCGAATCACACTGCAATTGTTAAGTTAGTAAACCCGGTTGTAATGTGAACCTGGCTTCCCCATTGACTTTGCTTGTCAGAAGGTCGCAAAAGGGGGATCGCGTGACCTTGGGGCCCGTCACGAATGTGAGCCGCTTGCCAAGAGTCTGAGTTTTGATCACGTGACCACGGGGACGCTGAGAGGGTCATAAGTCACTTTTTTCAGCGTCCTAACTTCAGACAGTCACTAAACGAAAGGTTGTAAGTCGCAGACTACCTGTACATCTAATACATAAATAAATATAAAAAAATATTTATTTATATAATATATAAGTAAAAATATTTATTTATATAATATATAAATAAAAATATATAATATATAAATAAAAATATTTATTTATATAATATATAAATAATTATATATTATATAAAAATACAGCCCCAAATAACTTGCAGGAGAAACTTCTTGTTGTCCAACACATTTCCAATGGATTGAAATTCCCCCTCCATTGGGCAATAGACTGACCCATAACAATGAACAACCCTAAAGAAATCCATAGATGCATTGCTCAGGAGAAATCAGTTGATAAATTGTGGCTTAGTTTTAGATTTTGGATTTTCTGGAGGCCAAGGAAAGATTCCAGTGTAGATTCCAGTGACTGATAATGCCATTCACTGCATGGTTGTGTTCTCTCCTAGTGCCTTTTGTAACACAAATGGGTGATGAAAAGGAATCGTGGAAGGTGAAAACGTTAGATGAAATTCTTCAGGAGAAGAAACGCCGGAAGGAGCAAGAAGAAAAAGCAGATACCAAGCGCCTCAAAAATGTGAGTTTGGGATTTTGTATCGGGAAGATTTAAAAAAAAAAAATCCTTTCTGCGATTTGCACAGCAATTCTTTTTGATAATAATGGGATTCAGCTCTTTTGAAAAAAAATATGCATATTGTTGTGTGTTCTTTTCAGTCGTATGATAATTCACAGCCCTTTTCACTCTCTCTGTTTAAGTTGATGAGGGCACTTTCCCGAAAGCCAAAATGAATCTTTTCTTCCTAACTCACCCTAGTCTGATGACCGGGACTCAAAGCGGGATTCCCTTGAAGAGGGAGAGTTAAGGGATCACCGTATGGAGATCACTATTAGAAATTCACCTTACAGGAGAGAAGATTCTATGGACGACAGGTGAGAAAGCTGCTATAGGTAGTCCTTGACTTACAACAATTGAGCCCAAAATTTCTGTTGCTCAGTGAGACAAATGTGAAGTCCGTTTTGCCCCATTTTATGACTTTTTTTTTTGCCACAGTTGTTAAGTGAATCACTGCAGTTGTTTAAGTTAGTAACATGGTTGTTAAGTGAATCTGGCTTCCCCACTGACTTTGCCTGTCAGAAGGTTGCAAAAGGAGATCATGTGACACACACCCCCCCTGGGGACACTGCAACCGTCATAAATATGAGTCAGTTGCCAAGCATCTGAATTTTCAATCACATGGACATGGGGATGCTGCAGTGGTTGTCATTGTGAAAAAAAAAACGGTCATAAGTCACTCTTTTCAGTGCCATTATAACTTTGAACGGTCACTAAATGAACTGTTGAAAGTCGATGACTACTGGATTGCAAGAGAAAATTAAATGTTTAGTAGAGTCGTCCAGGTTTCTTCATTTAAAGGACTTTTTAATCCCTGTTAGTAGAATTCACTGGGCTAGGGATTTTCTGTCTTTCACTGTGAGTTGTATTGTGTTGGGTGTGTGTGTGTGCACGAAAGGAGGCTCAGCCAATCTCATTGTACGCATGTTGTACTCTGACAATAAAGGTTTGAATTGACCTCCAACTTCCCAGAGTGCCTTGCAAAAAAAATGAAATCCCTCTCAGGATGAGCTAGCATATTTGAGAAGAGAAGCCACAAATTGTTGGATCTCTCTGGGAGCAATATGAACTGTTGCGCAGCTGTTACAATCTACTGAAATTGCTGCTATAGAGATTGACGGTTTATGGAAAGAAGAACTTCATGGAGGGTTTTTTGTTTTTTTGCATAGCTAATGAAATGGCCCTGCTTTCTTTGCTGGTTTTGAAGCAGTTTAGATTTTTGAAGCAACTTTTGGGAGCATTTGGGGTGAATGGCAGCATAAGAATAGTTTTAAGTCATATATAAAGCACCAGTGAGAATCATGACTCATTGTTTGCAGCCTTAGAGATATAAGAGGGAAAAAAGCAGATTGGGAAGAGGAAAGCAAAACAACTGGTCACTTAGAATCACTTAGGTGAGATGGTTGTTGTAGCTTTCTCCAATCTCACGTTTTTTCGTTTCTCAAATTATGTGCTCCATAGGGGAGAGGAGGACGATTCCCTGGCTATCAAACCGCCCCAGCAAATGTCACGCAAGGAGAAAGCCCACCACAGAAAAGACGAGAAGCGGAAAGAAAAAAGACGGCATCGCAGTCACTCAGCAGAAGGTTCTGTTCTTCTCGTTTGGGGATTCCTTTGTTGCTTTTGATAAAACGCTCTGTACGGTCACAGCCTAAGGGCCACATCTACAGAGTTGGGAAGTAGTGAAGGTTCTGAGGCCAGCAGATCCGTCTAGGAATCACTTCTTTGTGGCACCGCCTATTCAGGCAAGGTTTTAAGCTTGTGGAAGCTTAGAAGTATGAAAGTAGGTTCACAGAGAGCATTTAGACCAACACCATGCTAATACATGAGCTTCTCGTGTGGAAATCATATATGAGCCATGGTGGTGCATTGCTCAGAATGCAGTATTGCAGGCTGACTTTGCCCACTGTCAGGAGTTTGATCCTGACTGGCTCAAGGTTGACTCAGCCTTCCATCCATCTGAGGTCAGTAAAATGAGGACCTAGATTGTTGGGGGCAATAGGCTGACTCTGTAAAGAGCTTGGAGTGTGCTGCAAAGCACTGAGGAGCGGTATATGTCTTATTGCTATTGCTATTCGCTGCTTCAGCACCCTGTCTTCAAACAATGTCCACCTTAAGTTGCATTTCCCCAGCATTTGAGAGAGAAAAATCAGATCCATATCCACATATAAAAGGGTAAAAACAGCCTCTGGATTTTGGGAAGCAGTTGTGACTCTTAACCTGGCTTGTTTTTACTTTCTAATTCTGAGATATACTGCTTTGGTATATGGAAGCTCTAGCCTTTCTTTCTGTAGATATGTTCATAGGCAGTCTTTTAGGGGAACCATCCAGACCAGACCAAACTCTTCCCCCCCCCCCCCCACACACATTATAATATATATATTTCAAATAATAAAAATAGACGATGGAAATAGGGAAAGCAAGTACAAGTAGCGAAATGCAGGCAGATAAGCAACAAATCTGAAATACAAAATTAATTCATCATAATACATTATTAGCTTATAATATTTTAAGCTATCTCATACTCATTTTCTTATCAAAATCCCTCTATCCCTGGCCAACATTGAGCTAAAAATGCATGCTTAACTCAGTTCAGATCATTAAAAAAAACAAAAAGACCCACACATAAAATCAATACTACTGGATACATCAAAATTAAGATGTGCATTCTCACACCCAGGTTTTGGGCTGGGGACCGATTCCTAATAGGCTTGACTGCAAATCCCATCGTTCCCAGTACAGCCACAGAATCTGCTGGCTAGAACAGTTGCAGGAAGTGCCTGAGCTAAGGCTAAACCAACCAGCTCATCTTTTTTTTTTTTTTTCTGTTCCTTTGCTCTAGTAAGTTTCCAAATGCCATTTGCAAAGGAGGGTAACCCAACTCCTCCTTTTCTTTGTATCTTTATTACTTAGGGAAACATGCTAGGGTGAAAGAGAAAGAACGCGAGCATGAACGTAGGAAAAGGCACCGTGAAGAGCAGGATAAGGCCCGTCGCGAATGGGAGAGGCAGAAAAGGAGAGAATTGGCTAGGGAACACTCGCGGAGAGAGAGGTAAATTGTTTTACCAGGCCCAAATGCCACATTTCTTCCTTAGATATCTCCTTGAGCAATTTCAACTTCTGGATACTTGGTTATATTTCTTACGTTTTTTCCATTGCTGAGAGGGAATCGACATGATCCTGGTGAACAATGTCATTTATTTATTCGTATTTAAATTTATGTAATTTTTTTACAAATAACTCAAACATGTCCAACACAACTTCCTCCTTTCTTGGCCCTGTGAGGTGGGTTGGGCCAAGAGAGAGAGTGATTGGCTCAAAATCACCCAGCCTTCTTTCATGGCTAAGATGGGACTAGAACTCACCATCTCCTGATGATTGGCCCAATGTCACCCAGCTGGCTTTCATAGCTAAGGCAGGACTTGAACACACCCTCTCCTGCTTTCCAGCCTGATGCCTTCACCAAACTGGCTCACTGTCGCTTTGTGATATAAACCAGCATTTCAGTATCGGCAATAGAGAGAAATTATCATAGATTTGCTCCAGTTTCTGTGAAGAAATAGGCCTTTTACCTACCAAGTTCAAATTCCTGGAGATTTTGCTTATTACATCTTATTTATTTTGCTTATTACATCTTTTGAGCACAATTGGCTTACTTGGAATGGCTGTGGGTGCTTGGAAAGCATGTGGGCCAGCTGATCAATTTTAAAAGTTGCAGGCCGTAGAATTAGGGTGGTGGTGGGTCAGAAAACTAGTGTGGTGTCCCCTCCCAGCTCCTTGTAGATGTCTAAACTAAAGGTGTTTTGATTTGATTGGCATTGATAGAACTATTTTGGTTTTGAAATGGGAGCATATTAATAAGCTCTAGTAAGAATGTCCCTAAATAAGAGAATGGTACAATTTCACTTTTGTGGCATTCTACCAGTTATGTTTTGTTCCCAAATAGACTCGGCTGAGCATCTGGTTATATTAAATCTGAGCAATTAAATATTGAGGTTGTCTCTGCATTTGAGGTTACAGACATCCCTCTTGTTAACTGCTTGAGGCTTATGTACATATAGTTGAAATACAAATCATATATAAATGGACCCAGGAACCAATTTAGATCAGTTTAGTTTTTCTCTTGCGTCTGCCCTTCCTGAAGATTTAGTAATTGTGTAAAACTTAGAAGCAATGTCTAATTCTAATTCTTTCCTTAAGTATCTAAATCACAATCCTTAAATATAAGTGCTATACACACAGGATTGTAAGTACGTTTTTGATTGCTTAACTAGATTTTGGAAGCAGACACGCATCAGGCTGGGAAATAACTTCTTCACTACTAAAGAAAACAGTAATCTGGCAGCTTTTCTTAAATAATAATGTTAGATTTCTCTTTTTAAAATAAAGCATTAATATTGAATTATCGGTCACAAGCCAGTTGCTTTAAATTACGTAACACAGTAGTTGACCAATGTGTCTTTGATTGGCAGCCTGAATATATCAGCTGTGGGGGTTTTTTTAAATACTTAGTTCTGGGCCAGCTTTATTTTCTACCTGGATGAATTGTCTGCTTGAATGAACAGACAGGTCCATATTTTCTTTTCTGTTTTTCTTTTCTTTTTTTACATATATGTAATATATCTCAACAAGTCTCAACTATGGTAGATGATAGTAATCTCTTAATGATTCCCCTTAAAATTGGTATATGCTCTTTCCTGGTGCCTGGCAGTTTCCCTTCTATCTCTGAACTAAATATGTTATTATTAAGCTAAGACTGAGTGCCTGAACATAATATTATTTTAAAAGTTTGAGCCTGAAGAGCTGTGAGGTTTTTGTCTCGAGTAATGTCAATCCTTCCTGCCATCGTTAGTCTCTCATTCTTTCAACAATCAAAGGCAAAACGATTGCATTGGCCTCGCTCAAATTCTGACGTGAACTATACTTTTCCTATCGCAGAACGTTAGTTGTTCACTTCAGTGTATGTGAACCGTTCTGGGTAGGAAAACCAATAAGGCTCCTTCTTCTGAAAGAGAAAATGAAACTCAACGGAGCGTAATTCAGTCGCACGCTGGACTAATAAAATTAATGTGGATACATGCAAACTCTCTAGAGACCGCTTGGAGCAACTGGAACGAAAACGGGAACGGGAAAGGAAATTAAGGGAACAGCAGAAGGAGCAGCGAGAGTTGAAAGAACGGGAGAGGCGAGCGGAAGAAAGGAGGAAAGAACGGGAAGCCAGACGGGAGAGTAAGTAGTCCAGGGAGCAAAATGCGGGGTGGGCTGTGTGCAAGCGATGAGTATTGTGGGTTCGAGCGTATGGTACTCCTTGCATAGGAGTTATAGGCAATTACCAATAAAGGAGAATAATTTGTAGCTTACTGTAGGATTGAAATGAGAGGTCCTTGATGCTCTCGGAACTTTTGTTTCCCCCCCCCCCCTGGGGGGTCTTGATGCTCTCGGAACTTTTGTTTCCCCCCCCCCCCCCTGCAGACGTTTCTTTACCCTACTAGGTAACATCAGTGCTAGTGATGATGTTACTAGCACTGATGCTAGTAGTACTGGTGCACTGTTGCTACGAGCACTAATGATGTTACCTAGTTTGGGTAATTAAATGTCCGCAAGAAAACAACCAAGCCTCAGAGAGCACCAAGGACCCCTTATAGGCAAGTTGAAGTTGAAATGAGACTCAGAAGTTTGCAGAAGTTAAAGCCAATCTGGAAGGGGAAACTGCTGGTAACAGAATTTTATTTTTCATGTGGGCCAGTGGTGCTCGCAGTAAAAAAATGACAATAAAGGTTATCTTATCCAAGTGGGCTAGGCAGCCCAGGTAGATTTTGAAACATCTGGGCGGGCTCATCTTCAGGTGATGTAGCTTGGTCTGGATACAGTCAGGTGCCTGGCCGGAGTGGGTCGCATCTTGGGAGAATTGTAAAGATTGAAATATCACCCTGGGAAAAAATGACAACAGATTCCCTTGTCTCTGTTAGTCACAGGGCATCATAGGACAATGAGGGACGACTACGGAGAGAAAGTAAGAATTTGGAGCCGAAGTCCCCTGCGGCAACAGAGAGAAAAACTCGAACCGTCAGAAATCAGGAAGCCAGGTAGCTTTTAAATTCATCAACCAGACTTGTGGGTATCTTGATTGAAACCACCAAGATGGAAATGGCTGAAAGTACATTGCAGGTTTTATTAATAATCAAACTTTATTTTAAATCGTGTGATTTAAGTATTGCCCTGCATGCAGGGTGACTGAAACACCGTTCCATATTATCCCACTAAGGTGTTTGTTTTTTCCCCCCTGCGCCACAAAGAGAATAATTGTATCCTATTTTTATAGTACTTGAAAACAAGGGAAAAGTTATAGTATCGCATAATATAAAACGTCCTTCAATCTCCTGCACGCTTCCTTTGGGGGGAAAAAAAATCATGGCTGCCAACCTAGAAAAGGTTCTTGGGAGAGAATGAAATTGACAGCGGAAATTGAAGTGAAATTTTAAATTTCTCAGACTGGTTTAGCCTGGAAAGTTTTAAAAGTGCATCTTGTCAATTTATAGTGATATATTTCTGTAGAACTCGTAGAACTGAAGATCAGGTTCTACGTAACTTAGCTATAGACCACTAAATAAAATAAAATAAAAATTACTGTGTTCTGTGTAAACATAAAATTACTTTGATCTGTGTAAATATATAAAATATTCCCCCCCCCCTTTTTTTTCAATGGTCCAAAATAATTTAAACGTTTTCATGAGGGAAGCATTGCTGTTCAATTTTGTTGACAATCATCTAATGAACATCAGGCATGGCCTGCTTTCCAGTTGGAGACACGGAGGGGAGGGGGGTCTGTTGTGGCCCACCAGCATCCCGTGCAGTTGATCATGTATCCCGAGGACGATGAGGCGGTTGTGGCGAGGTACCATTGGCCCGTGCACCTGGCGCCCGAGGCAGAGAGCGAGGAGGACGAGGGGGAAGCAGGGCCTTCGAGAGTAGAGCTGCAGGCTAAGTGGCCACACTCTTAGACTATTTAAGCCCTGACCACGCTTAGCCTCGTTGCAGGAAACAACGTTTATTAGTACTCTTGATCTTTGTGACTCCGGTCTGCTCGGTTCTTGTTCCAGTACAAGTCTTGTTTCCTGCATTCCTAGCTCTGGGAGTATTGCCAGATACAGTAAGACCTGCTCATTATCTCTTGGACTCCGGCCAGCTGTTAAGACTGTACATTAACAGCGGGGGTTTGAAAAAGACTCTTCTGCCTTTATTTTGTTTTCAACGACTCCTAAGAAGTTATTAGGAGACCTTTATTATTAGTAAACGAACAGTGTTTTGCAGTTTGTGTGTGCGAATTATTGGTGGCTCGTCGCTGGGGCAGAACAGTCTCCCCCAACCGGATTATCTTCCAGATGTGCCTGTTTCAAATTGTCAGCAGTGGTCTTGATGGCTGAGAATTCCCCTATGTCTTAGTGAAAGCCATCCTCGGTCTTGAGAAAGGAGATTTTAAAACAGTCAAATTGTAATCCATGTACAATGAAGTTCCTTTGTCACCTGAGGTTGCCCTTTTTTTTTTGTCCTCCCCCTGCAGTGAGAGAGGAGAAACCAGAAGGAAAAGACCCCTTGTCAGATCTCCAGGATATCAGTGACAGTGAACGAAAAACCAGCTCGGCCGAAACGTCATCAGGTAGCTTTCGTGCGGGTGCCGATTCAGCGCAGTAGCCATGTTTGGGCCCAAAAATTGAGATTGCCAATTTTTCCCCCCCCCTCTTCCCCAGGGGAATCAGGATCGGCTTCAGAAGAAGAGGAGGAGGAAGAGGAAGAGGAAGAAGAAGAATCCAGCAGCGAAGAGTCTGAAGAGGAAGAAGAGGAAGAGGAGGAAGAAGAAGAGGAGACAGGAAGCAATTCGGAGGAAGTATCCGAACAGTCAGCTGGTTAGTAGTAGAAAACAACCTTCTTCTCATCGTTCTGTATTACAATAATCCTCACTTAACGGCCCAAATTGGGATTTCTATTGCTAAGCAAAACGGTCATCCATGAAACATCAGGTGGACTGCATCGCTTAGCAACAGCAGTTCTGGCAGTCCCAGTTGTTGTTACGCAAGGACCGAATTTTGATCATGTGTCGGGGAACACTACGATAGTGTAAGTGCGAGGAACAGTCATAAGGCCATTTTTCAGCACCGCTATAACTCCAGTCACTAAACAAATGATTATGTATCATGGTCTCTGCTGCTGCCGATGCTTGGCAGAACCTAAATATAGATTTATACCAGCGGTATTGCTCAATCTTTTGACTTCGTGTGGGTGTGTTTCAGTTTAGCCGTTCCAGATTTTTTTTTTTTTAAACCACCACAGTGCTCTCTGAATCTGAATTCTGTTCTCCCTTTTGGCGCGGAGTGCAAAACAGCTGTTTACTTGCTCCTGAACTACATCTTTCATCTGTCTTTGCAGAAGAGGTGAGCGAAGACGAAATGACCGAAGAAGAGGAACGAGAAAACGGAGACCACCTTCCAATTGGTAAGGAATCAGATGGAGGATTGGGCTTTCAGTTGACGTCCTACGCTCTTCTACAGGCCTTCTAGGATAGGTCAGAAACTCAAATTATTTTCCCTGGGCTGATTCACTTTCATTCTGCAAAGGCAGGCTTGTTTTTCAGGGCTTAACATCATAGCAGTTGCACTTAGACTTATATACCGCTTCACAGTGCTTTACAGCCCTCTCTTAAGCGGTTTACAGAGTTAGCATGCTGCCCCCAACAATCTGGCTCCCCATTTTACCGACCACGGAAGGCTGAGTCAACCTTGAGCCGGTCAGGATCGAACTCCTGGCAGTCAGCAGAGTCAGCCTGCAATCCTTCATTCTAACCACTGTGCTACCACGGCTCCATATAGTTACAAATGGGGTGTGTGTGTGTGTGCCTTGATGTTAGCCTCACGTGAAGGTTGAGTCTGTATTACTGCTTGGCCTGCCTAGCCGTGTTTCCCCAAAACCTTAAGACTGCCCAGATGGCACATTTACAGGAAAGGAGAGCCGAGGTGGCGCAGTGGTTAGAGTGCAGCACTGCAGGCTACTTCAGCTGACTGCTAGCTGCAGTTCGGCAGTTCAAATCTCACCGGCTCAAGGTTGACTCAGCCTTCCATCCTTCCAAGGTGGGTAAAATGAGGACCCAGATTGTTGGGGGCAATATGCTGACTCTGTGAACCGCTTAGAGAGGGCTGTAGAGCACTATAAAGCGGTATATAAGTCTAAGTGCTATTGCTATTGCTAAGGAGTGAGTGAGTGAGGAAGGAAGGAAGATTGCAAGCAGATGATGGAACAACAATAAAAACAAAAAAAGGGAGGGAGGGAGAGAGTGAGGAAAAAGGAAGGAATGAGGGAGGGAGGGAGGGAGGGAGGAAAAAGGAAGGAAAGAAGGAAGGAAGCCGAGGTGGCGCTGTGGTTAGAGTGCAGTACTGCAGGCTATTTCAGCTGACTGCTAGCTGCAGTTCGGCAGTTCAAATCTCACCGGCTCAAGGTTGACTCAGCCTTCCATCCTTCCGAGGTGGATAAAAATGTGGACCCAGATTGTTGGGGGCAATAGGCTGACTCTGTGAACCGCGTAGAGAGGGCTGTAAAGCACTGTAAAGTGGTATATAAGTAAGTGCTGTTGCTATTATCCAAATTGCATTACGCTCACTGCATGCTCAGGGGTCTCAAAACTTCTTGAACATTTGAGGAACACAAGCCTTGCGCTTATGGTGAGCTTCAGGTGATTCTGTCCAAACTTCACGCTTGTTACTAGCTAGAGTAGCCCGGGCTCAACAATCAAGCCCGCCCTTTCTATGACATCAGAACTGCCAACCAATGTCCGTAGGGGATGGTCCTGTGACAGCAACCCAACCCAACCAATCCCACTGCAGTTAGAAGAGCCTTCCCTGACTCAAGAGGATAAATCACTTTTTTGCTTATTAAGACTCACAAGCTATGGATGGCTCTGAAAAGTAGGTTCCAGACAGTTCAGGAGAAGATAACACCTTCGGAATTTGTGTTAGGCGTTTAGAAGCCCTTTTATCTCTAAAATACCAAATATAGCAACAAGGGCCGTTTTGGATGGGAGTTCAAAGCTGCCCCAATTGGTGAGCGGCTTCCCCCATTTGATTCTACCATTTAAAGTTACAGAGTCGAGATTTGACCAGGATTCTGTGGGAAGCGAAGCTGAGGAAGATGACATTGCTGAAGGAAGCCCGCACTCCAACGCCATGACGGAAGGCGAATATCTTCCCGATTCCCCGATCTCCTCGCCCGTAGAACTGAAACGAGAGCTGCCCAAATATCTCCCAGCCCTCCAGGTAAGACGGACCTCATGCAGGTGTAGCCCTCGACTTAACAACAGTTCATTTAGGGACCGTTCAAAGTTACAACGGCACTGAAACAAGGTGTCGGCTCCGACCATCAGGGCTGTCATTCGGGGGGGGGGGGGGAAGGCAGCAGCCAGCCTGGAACTCTACCCTGTCCATTCCGTGCCAAAGATATTCTGCCGAAGTGTGCCCTGACCAGTGCGATGTTAGCAAGTACTTACTGGTTGTTGGCATAACGCGGAGCAGGAAGCCGGCTGTCGCCCAGCTGATCGATGGCCAGGGTCAGAGGCATGCGAAACACACAGGAGGCAACTGATTTATTGACTGTAACTAGTGATTAGTGGCTTGTAATGAGCAGGAGGCAACTAAGCTATTGAATGTAACTAGTAATTGTAACCTGTAATGAGTGGCTGTTCATCGTGGTCAAGTTCGTTGTTCTTTGTAGTTTTCCGGAACCTGACAGGCCTTTCAACATTTCTGCTTCATGATTGGGTCTTCCCAAGGATTGAGCTCCGCCTTCCATCCCTCCACTAATGGCGCGGCTGAGAGGGCAAATGCAATGGTGGAACAATATATCCAGTGCTACGTTAAACATCAGCATTATGATTGGGCGGACTTGCTACCGTTTGCGGAGGTGGCTTATAATAACGCGGTCCATAGTAGCACCGGATATACCCCTTTCCACATTGCTACGGGAATGGAATTCGTACCAATCCCAGAATGTCCACAGCCGATGCCCGAGAGTATCGGACTACAGGAATGGGACCTGACACAAGGGACCGTTGGAAGAAATGTCCATCTGAGTTCAGTTCCAAGTGGGGAGAAAGACACTGGAAACATGGAGGCTGTTTGGAAAGATGGTTTTAATGGTGGACAGGGCAAAAAAAAAACTGAAGAGATGCTGGGAGTGCCTGGGTTTTATGCCCTCTGTTGGGTTTTGAATTTGAGCTTGTGTTCTGATTGGTTGTCAGACTCCCATGGGGCCATGCAGGGGCAACTCTGTAGGCTGTCCTGAGTCCCAGGCTTGGTTGAGCCTTGCTGGGTGATTATGTAATGAAAGGGCTTTGGGCAATTCCTACTATGGCTTTGTCTGAAGGAGGTAGATCTTTGTTATGTAGAGTAGGCTGGCCCAGGCCTTAATGGCCCATTGACAAAGATTTGGGGGCTACCTCCCTTTTAGGGAAAATATTCTGCCCTTTTAATATTTCCTAAAATATCTCATTTTCCCAGGAGAGGGGTGGGTGCTAACTTCCTACAGGACTTATGAGCCTTTTTCATACTTCCGCAGCATCCCCAAGGTCACTGGATTAAAATTCGGATGCTTAGCAACTGACTCATGTTTATGACGGTTGCGGTGTCTCGGGATCACGGGATCCCCTTTGGCGACCTTCTGACAAGCAAAGCCAGCGGGGAAGCCAGAGTCAATTAACAGCCACGTTACTCATTTAACAAGTGCAATGATTCCCTCAACAGCTGTGGCAAGAAAGGTCGTAAAATGGGGCAAAGCTCACTTAACAAATGTCTCACTTAGCAACAGAAATTCTGCGCTCAATTGTCTTAAGTCAAGGGCTACTTGTCCATTCAACACAGCGTACATTTGTCTCCCTTCTGGGCTGAGCTGACATATATAAGAGACAGCTCTCCCTAATCCGGGAAGTAGCAAACTTTCCGTCTTTTTATGTTTTAAAAGCTACCTATAACCCATTGTTACACCCCTTGATCTCCTCAGAGGGAATAAAAAAGACACCCAAATAAAATAACCATTTAAATAAGGAGTTTAGCTTCCTTTGTTTCCTAGCTACAAATCTTCAAAGCGAGATATATATTTTTTCAAAATGATTTTTTTTTTTTTGCTTCCTTCCTTCTTGCACAGGGCTGCCGTAGCGTGGAAGAATTCCAGTGCTTGAATCGGATTGAGGAAGGGACTTACGGCGTGGTGTACAGAGCAAAAGACAAAAAAACAGGTAGGATTTTGGGGGGAATTATTTTAATTCAATTAATTAAAAAGTAATCATCGTCATTCATTTTTGGAGCCCCGGCCTTCAATATTTTTGAAAATTCTTTCATCAGGTATGCTGGGATTCAGAGATTGAAAAACTGGTTTGCAGTTTGCAAACCGGTTTCCTGGACTCAGCCTGTGAATTCTGAATTTTTTTTAAAAAAAAATACCTTCGCGTGCTTTTGAAACGCTCCATGCCCCGTTTAATGGACTGATGGGAAGAGAGCTAAGCTGCCTGCGGTCAGATTATGCTCCTGTTTTATTTTTTTATTTTTTTTTTTCAGATGAAATTGTGGCCTTGAAGCGATTAAAAATGGAGAAGGAAAAAGAAGGCTTTCCTATTACTTCCTTAAGAGAAATCAACACCATCCTCAAAGCTCAGCACCCAAATATTGTCACTGTTAGGGTAAGCGCATTTTTGGTTGCCAGGGATTCTTTCATTTTTATTTTTCAAAAAAAAAAAAAAAAAAGCATGCCACGTACAACAGTAATCCTTGACTTACGACCACAATTGAGCCCAACATTTCTCTCGCTAAGCGAGACATTTGTTAAGTGAGTTTTGCCCCATTTTACAACCTTCCTTGCCAGTTATCGAGTGAATCACTGCAGTTGTTAAGTTAGTTAACACGGTTGTTAAGTGAATGTGGCTTCCCCATTATGTCTTGTGATTTCACCCTGCTGGAGTTGACCCCTGAATTTTTTAGTCCCTTGCTAGAATATTCAAAGAGGCAAGCATTTCTCTTGACAAATTTATTTGTTATTTATTAAATTTACATACTGTCTATCTCACTGATACAGCAGTTCTATTGATTTTTTCACCCCCGCTATGAAGGAACGAGAGCTAGCAAGTGGGCACGGCGGGGGGATTCATCGCTATAATCTTCTTTCCTTGGGATCTAGGAGATTGTCGTGGGTAGCAACATGGACAAGATCTACATAGTGATGAATTATGTTGAACACGACCTCAAAAGCTTGATGGAAACCATGAAGCAGCCTTTTCTGCCAGGTGAGGCCCAGATACATCTGTTAAGGAATTGTGCAGAGTAACCTCTGGGCCCTGAAGGCTTGCACAATGAACCGTAATGTTGCAGTAGATATAAGTAATGATTCAGTCAATAAACAGATACGTTAAAGTGTATAAATATAGTTTACTCAAAGAAATAGCACAGTCCAAATAACAGTCCGAATCATACACGTTCAGTCAGTCAGTGTTTAGAAGTACAGCAGTCTCCTTACCAGCCTTTCTTTGTCAATCAGCAAACAAAGATTTCAGCTTTCAAGCAATTCTATACTATCACAGATAGCTACGCTACACACAGAGCTTACTCTCAGACACGAAGTCAATTAAGCAAAGGATCAGCAGAAGAGAGAGAACTAACCATGTTCTCTAGCTCCCTCTTTGCCAGTCAGAATGCAACAATGCCTTTAAAGCTATATTACATATATACATTTAAACATTGATTTGTGGCTTGTTTATATTAACCAACCCAACCGTTTGGACAGAGTCCTAACAACATCCCTTCTCTTGGGTGAGAGAGACTTCTAAGTTGTGGCTTTTTCCTTCCTTCCTTTACACCTCCAATTTTTATATTCCAGGGGAAGTGAAAACTTTGATGATTCAATTGCTCCGAGGGGTAAAACACCTCCATGACAACTGGATTCTGCACCGGGACTTGAAAACGTCTAACCTGCTCTTGAGTCACGCTGGGATTTTAAAAGTAAGCCATTTTGGTTTGCCTTCCCCGTGCCCTGCAAGGGTCTTGTCCTCCTGCAAACCCACCACTTAAAATACAGGCATAAGGAACAGTGGAGATTTGTCTCTGCTCATTTCTAATGAGAGCTGTGGAGGGACCCCCAGTCGGTCAGTCAAGCACTCTTAGTACATGTTTTCCAACAAGTCCTTCTATTCTCATCTCTCTTTAGGTTGGGGATTTTGGATTGGCCAGAGAATATGGTTCTCCCTTGAAGCCATACACCCCGGTTGTCGTGACGTTGTGGTACCGAGCGCCCGAGCTCTTACTCGGAGCCAAGGTTTGTGATTTTTGGGGGGGGGGGGGCTGCTGGCTAAGGTTTTTAAGTGGCAGAGTGGCAGCTCTTTTTTTTCATGCTTAGTTTCCCTTAGTATCCTGGATTCCAGTCACAAGACACTTTTTCTGGAGGCTGTCATATAACTTTGAACCCTGTTAAAAGAATGGTCGTAAGTTGAGGACTATCTGTACAAGCAGAGTTTGTACAGGTAGTCCTTGACTTATGACCACCATTGAGCCCAAAATTTATGTTGCTAAGTGAGAAAATTTGTTAAGTGAGTTTTGCCCCCATTTTACGACTTTTTCTTGCCACATTTGTTAAGTGAATCACTGCAGTTGTTAAATGAGTCACACGGTGGTTAAGTGAATCTGGCTTTCCCATCGACTTTGCTCATCAGAAGGTCGCAAAAGGGGATCACGTGACACTGTGACCGTCGTAAATATGAACCAGTTGCCGAGCATCCAGATGTAAATCACGTGACCCCGGGGATGCTACAACGGTCGTAGGTCTGAAAAATGGTCATGTCACTTTTTTTCGGTGCCGTTGTAACTTCGAACGGTCACCAAGTGAACTGTCGTAAGGGGAGGACAACCTGTGCTTGTGGGGCTATGTGGGGCCAATCAGAGATACACAAAATCATTTCTAGTTTCTGCTACTTCCACCTCAAACTGGCCTGATCCAATCTTAAGGAAAGTACCCCAGAATGTTTGACACGCTGCTGGATGGGACCCACTCAGCGGATTTCCCATTTTTTTTCTTTTCTCTTTTCCAGGAATATTCCACAGCCATCGACATGTGGTCTGTGGGTTGTATCTTTGGAGAGCTGTTAACCCAGAAGCCACTTTTCCCGGGGAAATCCGAAATCGACCAAATTAACAAAGTTTTTAAAGTAAGTAAACCGCGTTACTTACTCCCTGCCTTGACTTAAAAGCTGGTTGCAGTGCTGTCTGACAGAAACCAAGATAATTGTCACTTAGGTTAACATTCGCACCTATCCACCAATCAAGCTTGCCAATTTGCGATTGTCAGTTTTACGATGGGAACAGAGGGGTCTGAACATTTGATCACAACACTGTCAAATATGAAGGGATGTGCCGCCTTTGCGGTTTTACCCAGGTTGCATAACTTTGATAACAAACGTAAAAATGTTGAAACTCTAGAAAAAGTGCAGAGAAGAGCAACAAAGACGATTAGGGGACTGGAGGCTAAAACATACGATGAACGGTTGCAGGAACTGGGCATGGCTAGTTTGGTGAAGAGAAGGACCAGGGGAGACATGATAGCAGTCTTCCAATATTTGAGGGGCTGCCACAGAGAGGAGGGGGGTCAGGCTATTCTCCAAGGCCAGACAAGGAACAATGGATGGAAACTGATCAAGGAGAGATTCAACCTGGAAAGAAGGAGAAATTTTCCTGACAGTGAGAACAATCAACCGATGGGACAGAAGTTGCCTTCGGAAGTTGTGGGAGCTTCATCACTGGAAGCTTTCGAGAAGAGACTGAACAGCTATCTGTCAGAAATGGTGTAGGGTCTCCTGCTTGGGAAGGGGGTTGGACTAGATGACCTACAAGGTCCCTTCCAAATCTGTTAATCTTTTAAAATGAAGACTCAGTCATCCAGGTCAAAAGCATCGGAAAAGGTTAAATTAAAAGTTTAAGGTTTACATTTGCAATACATTTTGGGGAGAAACCCCTGCAGTTGGTATGGCGAGAGTTAGTACATTCCAAGGACTCTCTGACTCTGCCTAACTTAAATTTTCGTTTTGACTGAAGAAGTTACTTGGATGAGCAACGGAACATCTCAGTTTAATAAACTTTGGTGCAGTTCCCATGATTTAATCTTTTTAGATGATTTGATAAAAAATATAACTGACATGGACTGGATTTTCCTGCAGGGTTGGTGGCAAGGGCAGACAGATTTATTCAGTAAATCTGGTGTAAAATTGGCCATCGAGAAGGGAAATAGGATTCATTCACTCTTCCTGTTGTAATTATGGCTGCCTTTTTGGAATTGACTGACCGGGATTTTGTCAATGCCGATGGTGTTCAAGTTGTTTTATTATTATTATTTATCAAAAACCGTTTTCAAAAGGCAACCATTCTCAACCTAGCTTCCTTAATCTTTTGCTTTCTTCTTTTACAGGACTTGGGAACTCCGAGTGAAAAAATCTGGCCGGGTTATAACGAGCTGCCGGCGGTCAAAAAAATGACCTTCACAGAGTACCCATACAACAACCTTCGCAAACGGTTCGGTGCCCTTCTCTCGGATCAAGGATTCGATCTCATGAATAAGTGAGTCGGGGTGCTCCTTTCGAGAAAGCAAGCCATTATATTTTTGCTGGGATCAGAATCAGACTAATCCACCCCAGGGTTAGATAAGGAGAGAGGCAGCTGTCCTTCCCTAGGGAATTTTGACAGTTGATCCCAATCCTCCCTGAACATTAGCCAGGGACAGATTCAATGTTCCCTCTAATTTTTTTTCACTGTGTGCGGGAAAGTATAGTGTTTGAGCGGCACATTTTCATGCCTGAGCACCTGAATTTTTTCACAGATGTCACCCAAGACAACAACGAAATCAGTGTTATTTGAAACTCAAAAGTTATGTTTATTCAATGTACCCACTTAATTAAAAGTGTTATATATCAGTATCACTTATAATACTGCAAGTCTGCAATATTAAAATACTTATATAGTGTTTACGGTAATGTACACTATTAGTCACTGAAAGTCTGTCTCATCTTACAGTTTCTCACGTCTGAAACCTCGCTAGCAATCGGCGCTTGATGCTTGGAATGTTGCGCAAATATCCAGCAGATATTTGCATTAGAGTTAGAGTTATAGGTGAAGGTTATTGAGTGTGAGATTTTCTCCTTGTTTACATATAATAGCTTGCCCTGCCAGTGTATTTTTCTCTTTGGT
>QLTV01002577.1:318009-334325 GCA_003457575.1 Thermophis baileyi
GCATCCTCCAAAATCCCCATTCCCACCCCACTCCAGGGGAAGGATACTGCAAAATCCCCATTCCCACCCCACTCCAGGAGAAGGATATTGCAAAGTCTCCATTCCCTCCCCACTCCTGGCCCAGGCGGAACGGAGGGAGGCGTGCTGCGTTAGGTGGAGGTGTGAGCGAGCGAGCGAGCCGTTTGAGATGTTGGCGGGTGGGCGTGTGCACCACGCAGGACTTCTCCCCGGGGGAGGCCGAGCAAGGGGACGGCTGCTTTGGGGGGGGGGGAACCGGAGCCTCAGGCGACCGGCTGAAAAGAGCTCCTCTCTGCGGGAGGAGCGGCTGAGAGACAGAGGCAGGGAAGAGCGCTGGGCGGCTGTTCCCCACGTGGTGTTGATGCTGAGCCACTGAACCGCCGGGCTATAAAGTGAACCGGGAGCCCAGAAGGGCTGAGCTTCAGCCAGAGAGCGAGCGCTGCCTTCCTGGAGGAGGATACTTTGCATCCCGTTTCAAATCACTGCGCGGCAGTTGGAAACTGCTGCGCGGAGTTTTCTTTTCACTGCGCGGCCGCGCAGCCGCGCAGCTTAGAGGGAACATTGGACAGATTGTAGGTTTGCCTTTATTTGTTTTATATTTAGATAAAATCCAGGTGGGTTTTTTTTTTGTTTTTTGTTTTCCCCCAGTCCACTGATTTGCACTCCACACCAAGAGAAAGTATTGTAATAAGCCCACTGTTCCTACAATTTTACTCCAGGGTATTGTGGGAAATCACAAGCCTATATCAGGCTTGCCCAGCAGGGGGCAGCATTTGACTGATCTTGGTTGAGCCTGGTCCAATGCCTGAAAGTGAGGATGAGAAATTGGAAAAAAAAAAAATTCCTGGAGAAGGCTGTGAAAAAAAATGGCATCGTTGCTCTGAAAAATGACACACCTCAACTAAAATCTTTATTTTTTTAACCTCTTCCTTGGAACCAATATAATTCTATAAAGTAGGTCAGATACAGCAGCCTAGCTGGGAAGATTAATCGGTGTCTTCTAATACCTATTCAATATCCATTGAAATAACCCTGGGGTATATGCATGCATCGGACTTCATTTCTCCAGCATAGGAAATTATGTTCTGTGAATAATTACAGATAGTCCTTGACCTACAACAGTTTGTTTAGTGACCATTCGAAGTTACGACGACAGTAAAAAAAAGTGACTTAAGACCACTTTCTGCACTTACGACCGTTTGGTCACGTGATCGAAATTCAGATGCTTGGCAACTGATTCATACTTACGATGGTCGCAGTGTCCCGGGGTCATGTGATCCCCTTTTGTGACCTGATAAGCAAAGTCAACGGGGAAGCTGGATTCACTTAACAACCGTGTTACTAATTTAAAAACTGCAGTGATTCACTTAACAAATGTGGCAGGAAAGGTCGTAAAATGGGGCAAAGCTCACTTCACAAATGTCTCGGTTAGAAAGAGAAATTTTGGGCTCAATTGTGGTCCTAAGTTGAGGACTACCTGTAAGGGTTGTCCTTGGCTTATGACCGTTCATTTAACAAAGTTAAAAACGGCCTCGAAAAAAGTGATGTGAATTCCGTTTTCTTCACTTCACGGATTGTGTGTTTCTGCTTTTCCAGATTCTTGACCTACTATCCTGGGAGAAGGATCACTGCCGAAGACGGCTTAAAGCACGAATATTTCCGTGAGACCCCACAACCCATTGACCCCTCCATGTTTCCAACGTGGCCGGCCAAAAGCGAACAACAGCGAGTCAAACGGGGCACAAGCCCGCGACCCCCAGAAGGAGGACTGGGATACAGTCAGCTGGTAAGTTCATCCAAGGAGTGTCATCGCAATACAGCCAGATGCCTTCCATTAGTAGAGTTTCTATGCAGCAAAGAGGTATTTAGAGCCTGCTAACAATGGAACAATTGCCAGTTTGATGTAGTGGGCTAGAAACCAGGAGTTCTTGTCCCACCCTGGCCACAAAGCCAGCTGGGTGACCTTGGGCCAATCACCAGGAGATGGTGAGTTCTAGTCCTGCCTTAGGCATGAAAGCCAGCTGGGTGACTTGGGGTATTTCACCAGGAGATGGAGAGTTCTAGTCCTGCCTTAGGCATGAAAGCCAGCTGGGTGACTTGGGGTATTTCACCAGGAGACGGAGAGTTCTAGTCCTGCCTTAGGGTTAAGGTTAGACTCACATTTATGATGGTTGCAGTGTCTTGGGGTCATGTGAGTGTATTTTGTGTCCTCCTGACAAGCCAAATCAATACGGAAGCCAGATTCACTTAACAAACACGTTACTGACTTAACACCAGTGATTCACTTAACAACTGTGGCAAGGAAGGTCGTAAAATGGGGCAGAATTCGCTTAACAACTGAATTGTTGTTCAATTGTGGTTGTAAGTCGATGTGGTATTTACACCCCTGGGGTACCTGTTTCCTTTTGCCTTCGCAGGGCGACGATGACATAAAAGATACCGGTTTCCATTTAACGACCACGAACCAAGGCGCGTCAGCCGCAGGGCCTGGATTCAGCCTGAAGTTTTAAAACGGAGGGGCCGAAGGCACGATCTTTCGAGAGGAACCAGAAGGAAGGGAATTTGTGTTCTCTGGGGGAACGAAAAAGCATCAGGCTACGCCGATTACTTTTTTTTTGCAGAATATTCTCTGCAGTTGGGACCAGCTTCTGGATCAAAGTAGAGAAAGTTGGATTCCTTTTTAAGGATTGGAATTAATCCGAAAAACCAAGGACCCTTTCGGAGGGGAAAAACACCACTACCATCATGAGAACAAAATCCCAGTTAACTTCAAGAACTATTTTTTTTAAAAAAAGAAAACACCTCTCGTTTCTATTTATGTTTTTCCCATTCAGATTAGTTTCTTTTTTTTCCTTGTTTGTACATATGTAGAATAAAAAAGAAAATGATTTTTAATTGTTTACTCGGTACAAATTACCTTGTTTTCATTGCTCCCTTCAATCTTGAGTATGATTGTATTTTAACACTTGGTGCATTTTCCTTCTAGCTTTCCAACAGTCGCTTTGTGACCAGGAAGAAGAAAAAATATGTAAAAAGAAAAATATAGAGAGCTGCATGTCATGTTTTACTGCTCTCGGGCCTGGAAAAAAAATCAGGGAAACCTGACAAGGATGAACACAACTTCCCCCTTTTTTAAAAAAAAAAAAATAGAAAGTTAAGTCTTTAGCGTTCTCTTCAGTCTTAAAAAGAATTGCCCACTGGCTGAGGTGGGCTCACTGACTTGAAAATGTGCTGATATCTTACTTTAATCCAATTGCAGACATTTTGCATCAGATGCTGAGAGAGAGAGAGAGAAAGAAAGGGAGAGGAGAAAGAAAATGCAGATTGTGATAGCGTAGTTTGCCTTTTTGAGATGACTTTGATCTAGTTGTTAGCTTCCAAGCATTTCATAAGGTAAGTTAACTACTTTCAAGATTCGTGTTTTCAAATGCACCTTCCTGCTGGCTTCCCTCGCCATAAACCGTTCAGGCCGATTTTAGACAAAACTTACTTTCAAGGGCCAGCTGAGATTCCAAAAAAGCAAATGCTGGCTTTTAAAAAAAAAAAAAAGTTTCCAAAAAAGAGATCATGTGTATGTTGAAGAGAATGGATTGAAATTTGCAAAGCTGTCTGAATGCAGCAGAATTGATTTTGGCTTTTACAAATGCCTCCTTTCTCTGAGGAGGGATAATGGTAGCCTGAAAACAGCCTAAAGTGAACATAAAATGAGTGTCCTCCTGCATTACACAACACAGGTGCTTTAGGGCGTGAAACCTCATGAATTTCTAAAGTAAAAATGAATAAACATGACATCCTTTAGCGGTGAGTTCTCAAACTTCCCCTTGTATCTTAGTTGGATTCTCAAAGCCTGTTTTATACAGTACATATCTGCAGGGAATCCTCAACTTACAACCATTTGTTTAGTGACTGAAGTTACAATGGCACTGAAAAAAGTGACTTGCGATCGTTTTTCACACTTAACCGCCGTTGCAGCATCCCCACGGTGACTGGATCAAAATTAGGGCACATGACAGCTGCCATGCATTTATGACAGTTGCACTGTCCCCAGGGTCGTGTGATCTCCATTTGCAAACTTCTCGACAAGCACAATCGGTGGGGGGAAGCCCGATTCACTAAACACCAGTGATTCGCTTAACTATGGCAAAAAGGTTGTAAAATGAATCGCAACGCACTTAATAACTGCCTTGCTTAGCCACGGAAATTTGGGGCTCAATTGTGGTCGTAAGTCGAGGATTACCTGTACAGTATTTTAGGCTGGCTGCTGTATTGAAAATTACTTCCCCCCCCCCTTTTGTGCTTCAGGAAAAGATGAACAGAACGTTGCATAGAGAGCTTTCTTATCAGATTGGAAAAGTGTTATAAAAACTTTTTAAAACAAGTCTAAGGAAGCATTCTCCCCTGCATTGCAAATGGCAGCAGTATATACATATTTATTCATCTTAATGGCAGTCTTGTAAACCCTGAAAAGGTAAGAAAACCGTTCTTGCTGTACATATGCTGGCAGGCTTCTCTGCTTCTGATACACACTAAGGTTGCTTTTACACTAGTAAGTATCTGTATAATAGTAACTATAGGTAGTCCTCGACTTACAAACACAACTGGGGCTAGGATTTCCGTTGCTAAGTAAGGCGGTTGTTAAAAGTGCTGATTTTATGAGTTGTTTTTTTTTTGCCACACTTAAGCAAATCATTACGGTTGTTAAATGAATCACATTGTCATTAAGCAAGTCCAGCTTCCTCCCATTGATTTTGCTTATCGGAAGCCGGCGGGGAAGGTGGCCAATGGTAATCACATGATCCCAAAACACTGCAATATGTACATATCATTTGCGAAGCATAAACATTTTGATTGCGTCACCTTGGGGTTGCTGCAACAGTTGTAAATGCAAATTGGTTATGAGTCTTTTTTTCCCAGTATTGTAACTTTGAACAGTTGGTAAATGGATGGTCGTAAGTCAAGGACTACCTATAATACGTTATCGGTGTGCCACAAGCCACCTCTAGTGTCTGTGTCTGCATATGTTGTGGCCTGTTGGCCGCCGGCCCCTCCAGCAGCTGAATCAGATGAGACGGAGTCAGGGTCAGCATCAAGGCAACCTGAGACTCTGAGGGAGAAGAGGGAATGGAGCTGTCAGAGAGAGACAGAGGCGGAGCCTGGGCCGTCCGTCAGCCCTCAGATGGAGAATCAACAACCCCCAGGTCTGGAGGTGGCTGATGAGGAAGCGGAGGAACAGCTGGGTCCAGTGCCTGATGCGCGGATGCACAGAAGGCAGAGGAGAGGAGAGCGGTGGAAATCTATGGGCCGGTCCTTGGGACGGAAGAGCCACCGCTGCTAGCGAAGCCCCACCCTAGCTCTGGGGATAAAAGGCAGGGGGCGGAGATGAATAGGTGTGGCAGACAACTATTCATCTCCCTGCCGGACAGACTTGTTAGCCCGTGTTGCGAGATAAACTTTTTGCCGCGGCTGCTGGCGCTCCTCATAAAGGAATCATTGATTTAAATACAGAGGGTTTGTCGTGTTTGGGGAGCTAGGTCAAAGCAGCATGACAAAAAAAACCCTCCACAAAATAACAAATCTTATGTGTCTTTTCTCCTGTCTTCGATGTTTCTGCTCCTTGCCTTGGGTGGAACCCGAAAATTGGATTAATCAGATAAACCATGATTCAGCTAACCAAAGATTAGAGTGACTATGAATACAGTCTCTATGCCTCTCTGTGGAGCCTTGTTATTTGCATGAGGAATGCCTGACATTCTCTAAATGGGGCTGATTAACATTGTTTGCCCAATAATGTCTTAACGCTTCTAATGTGGCTTACGAACATTGTTCGTAAGGAATGTCTAGGCTTTCTTTGTGTCTGACAAATTGAACTGAGTCAGGGTGTCATGAACCCATAACTCAGTATTATTTCTCAAACTTGGCAATTTTAAGAGGAGTAGAAATTTCCCAGCCAGCTAAATTTCATTGCTGGGAAACTAATAAGCCTCAAACACATGTCTTTGCGTGTTCTAATTATATGATCATGTCTCATGATCGCAAGTGTTCGCAAGCAACAATAAATATCAGTATGGAAATGCTTTATTTGAGCAGAAGGACGAAAAGGGTACATTTCTGGTGAAATTCCTTAAGGATCAACTCCTGTACCTTTCCAGAAACTATACCTGAGCTGGCAAATTCTTTCAAAGGCTGTTGACCCAAGTTTAAAAAAATGCCTAACAGATGCAAAGGTTTAACGAAGGAATTCTTCTTTTGATCCTTTTTTTCTTGCTCCCGAAACGGCAGAAAACCCAGCTTGTAATTTGGAGGAGTACACGATCTCTAATCTTAGGTAGTGCGTGAAACTTGCAAACTTGTTTCGTGTAAGGTCCGCTTTGCGGAAATAACTCATCCCAGGAATTTCATTATATGCTGGGGTCTTTTACTAAATTGTAGAACGATGAAGGCCTTGGCTATAAAATTTTAGTTGCACCTCTGTTTTGAAGAAATCCCAGGTCCCCAACCCTACACTACAGATGTTTATTGTGGGGGGAAATTGGAGGAGGGATGTTATTATATATGCCATCTTGAACAGCACCGGGAAAGAGGAAAAGACAAATTTAATAAAACAATCTTGTGACAAGAGCACCAAGCTCCAGATTGTAGCAGGTGAAAATATAAGTGTAAAATGGTTCCTAAAGAATATTAGCAACTTTTTTTTTTTTTAAAGGCAGCTCTTTTAGCTCATGTCATAGCCTATTTCTCCTCCCCTTGGACCCTTTTATGACTTCGACTACACATCCTATCATCCCCAGCAGGCTTGGCCAAGAATAACAAATGCAGGGAAGAAACCAATATTTTTGCAGTCTCCTTCTGGAAGGGATAACCTGGGAACGCTGGTTTTCGTGAGTGCGGATCGGCTGTTGAAAGTGCAATACGGCAACAGAGGTGAGGAAGTGGACCCATATAGAGTGACTTGGGGGTCTGTAAGTCCTTGCACACAGTCCACATTTAATGCTTCAGCCTGACTCTCCAAGAATACGTGGTCAAGACTTTGGACTTTTTCTTCACGATGCAAGTATACGTTCCTTCGTTGATGGCGTTGGCTATGATGCTCATGTGGTCGCGATTCAGAAACAGGTAGCCAGGATAGGAATATTCTAGCAATTCCTTCTCCTTATACCAACTGCATGAAAAAAGAGAAAAAAAGAAAGGAAGGAGAGAAAGAGAAACGGGATGGAAGGAAAGAAAAAGGAAAGGAAGGGAAAAAGAAAAAAAACAGGAAGGAAGGAGAGAAAGAAAAGGAAAAAGGAAAGGCAGGAAAAAAACAAGGAAGGAGAGAAAGAGGAAGGAAGGAAAAAAACAGGAAGGAAGGAAAAAAGAAACAGGAAGAAAAAGGAAGGAAGGACAAAGAAACAGGAAGGGAAAGGAGAAAGAAAGAAAGAAAATAATCAGTTTGATCAATTGTACATGCAACATGCTTAATAAAAAAAAGCCCACATGGAGATCTTTTTTAGTCTATAGATTTGGCAGCTACGAAACGATGCCAATCCTTTAAAAAAAGGACATTTTAGCCTCAAAAACTTTCTCTCTTGCATTCATCTCAGAGTCCCAAAAATCCAGATGCAAGTAACTTACTAAACTTTCCCCTTTTTGTGAATGATTTTCTGGCCACATCGGAAAGTAACGTTCCGGCCTTCGGGGACGAGCCTCGTCTTCATCCTTGGGGGGGGCGGGGTGGGTGCCACCGTCGGAAAAGGGAACGCTGCCGTCGGAGTAAGCAAAAGTGGAAACAACAGACACATCGGCTCAGAATTAAAGCAAGGAAACTAACGCAGCTACCCCTCACCAAAAATAAAAAAAGTGATGTGTGATCCAGAATAGCGATCTTTTAGGAAATGCCCTGGCTTGCATTTCCTGATCTGTTAAATCTGCTAAATTCCTAAATTTCTTTGGCAGTTTTCATTACTGATTGATTTCAACTCTGCAAATAGTTCGTTCTTCGTCTTTGGAATTGTTTCATGTCACAACCCGCCCAGGACAGATGTGGAGCAAATGATGATGTTTTGCTGGGACTGTGACAGATTGTTGTCACTTCCCTCCCCTCCAAAATCCATTTAGAAAACAAATTTGGGGTTTCGACTTTCCCAGAGATGGTTGGATGATGCAGAGAGATTCCTGAACTCTTGGGAAAATATTACCAGCAGTAATTATTTTATAGCAGTGTTTCCCAATCTTAACAACTTTAAGAGGGGTGGACTTCAATTCCCAGAATTCCCCAGCCAGTTGGCTGTGGAATTCTGGGAATTGAAGTCCACCCCTCTTAAAGTTGCCAAAGTTGAGAAATACTTGCGTAGAGAATTTACCACAAAAGTGAGATGTGAGAATTACCCAAGCAAAAATCACAGCTGTAGGGACAGTGCTTTTTCATAAACCGTTGGCGCGTTTGACAGTACCCTTTCCGACTCCATGATGGGCATATAAACAGTCGGTCTTTGCAGCCTGGAAAAAATATTTAAAAAACAACAACACAGGATTTCACTTTAAAATGCCCAAGAAGAAAAGGTAGAAATGTCACCGCTCATTCATTTTGTGACTGAACTGATTTGACCCTACTCTTAACACAAAAGCGAGGTTTTGACGGCCAAACTTAACAAAGCGCCGGACAAATTAATCCATAAGCAGCAAACCTTGATTCTTCCATCATGGCTACGAGTTCGGATTTAGCTGAAAGGTAACAGGCCGGTTTACCTTTCTGGAGGAAACTTGAGGATGGAGCTTAATCCCAACAGCTCAAAATTTTAGCACTTTCTCCTACTGTGGCATGTAAAACTGGTATATGAAACAGCCTCTTTGTATCCTCTAAAGATGGAGCCAACTTAAAAGGGGGGGGGGAAATCACTTTTGTTGATGTTTTCACAAGGTCAAATACACATCTTCTCCTATTCAATCTGTTCTAATTTGCTGAGGTTTTTCAAAGTACTGAGAAACCACCGGCATCGATGCTGGGGGGGGGGGGGGGAATGAGATACAGTTGATTTCCAGAAAAGAAATATTTAGTATAAACTCAAAGAGAGGAGGACATTTTCAGTTGATCGGATGGTAGCGAAAATAATTCCACCCATTCTTTGTAAACGGGCGTGTACTGCCTGTTTGGCACGACGAAGATCAACTGGCGGCTACTGCCAATCCAAACAGTTTGAAACACAATATATAGATATATATATATCTCGTCCCCTTTCCACCGTCTCAGATGCTGTCCTCCACCACAGCTCAGTGTTCTCTGTTCCAAGCTGTAAACACCCTTCAGCTGAATTTCAGCTTTGGATTGGAAACCTATCATTTTCTCTGCCCAACGAGTTCTGGCTTTCAGAGGCCCAGAAAAGGCAGTCTGGGGGAACTCAAAGCCACCACGTGCTGAAGTCCTCGTCCAAGAATTTGGATAGATAATGCTGCCTTCATGAGGGTTAGGAATTAAACAATTTTAATTTTAATTATAAAACACATGCCCTGTGATTTCCCCATGCAGACACTCTCCTCCGCATGTTTTCTTGCTTCTCGCCTTTTTACAGACCTACACAGGGGTTTTAAAAACCCAGTTCTCCAAATCGGAGTCCTTTGGCACAGTCGCTTTTTCTAAAGGCAGCTGGGTTTTTCTTCGTTTTTCCCTGAAGACGTTTTGCTTCTCATCCAAGAAGCTTCTTCGGTTCTGAGTGAATGCTGGAAAACGGAAGGGTTTAAATTCCTTGCCGTCACCTGGTCATTAGCCCTCTCTCTAACGTCTTCAAGGAAAAACAAAGGAAGTTCAGTTGCCTTTTGAAAAAAAGCATCTTTGGGACAACTGTGCAGAAGGACTAAGATTTGGGGAACTGGATTTTCAAAATCCCTGTGTAGGTCTGTAAAAAGGCAAGACGCAAGAAAACACGAGACTGAGAATCTCACTAGACATTTTGCACAGTTGTTGCCTCCGCTCGGGCCTAACTGCACGAGGCAGCTACCGGCGCTCTTTTTATCAGGAAAACTGGCAAAGGAGATGATTAATCGTTCCAACGTTCTTCCTTTCCTCCTGGCAACCGATGCGCGCGCTTACCATAAAGCCGGTACATTCCCCACATCTCGTCCTGCGAGATCGTGTTCTTCCCCGTCAGGGTGGCATTCACATGCATCAAGGCGTTGGGATCCAGAGAGTGCATAAGACCTAACGCGTGGCCGATTTCGTGGGCGGCCACGTGAACCAGGTCTGTCAGCCAGACTCCTTTAAAAATAAAAAATAAATAAAAAAATAGGAACCTAATTAACTGTTTGAGTTGCAAAGAGGAAAACATACAGTGTGTTATAAAAGGTATTCGGACCAATTTAGAATGCTTCAGGATTAACTCCCCAAAAAAACCAGGAACGGGAAGGATTTCAGTCAATCAAGTTTGTTTCATGCAGTTTCATGGCTTGGCTTTTCCAAATCAACAGATGTTGGAAAATAAAACACAATAACAGTCCTCGGCTTACAACAGTTCATTTAGTGACCGAATTTACAACTGCACTGAAAAAAGTGACTTATGACCGTTTTTCACACTTACAGCCGTTGCGTCATCCCCATGGCCACGTGATCAAAATTCAGACGCTTGGCAACCGACTCGTATTTACGACGGTCGCAGCGTCCCTGGGTCACGTGATCCCCTTTTGCGACCTCCTGACAAGGGGAAGCCAGATTCCCTTAACAACCGTGTTACTCACTTAACAAATGCAGCCATTCACGTAACCACTGTGGCAAGAAAGGTCGTAAAAAGGAGCAAAGCTCCCTTAACAACTGTCTCGCTTAAGCAGTCGAAATTTTGGGCTCAATTGTGGTCGTAAGTCGAGGACTACCTGTGCTTTCGTTATAACGTCGCTGCACCCAACAACTGCCTTGATCTTGGTGGCCAACGTGAACTGTCATTTTGCAACTCTTTCTCCGCTCTGCAAAAGGGCAGGATTCCCAAATGGTTGGAGAATTCACTTTCCAGCTCATTCTTCTTGAAACACAAGTTGTTTCAGAGGTTAGAAGATTCTTTCCTTCAAGCCCCAAGCAAATCTCCCAACCCCTTTCCTTAATTTAAAACAGAAGAGGCAGTAGCAATAAAGTTGATTCAGCTGCTCTTGAATTGTATTACTCCGTGTCCTGGATTAAAGTTCCTTTCTCATCTAGCCCAAAGGATTTATTTTTCATTTTAAAAAAATAAATAAAATAACTGAAGCATCGAAATGCAACCCTGCCTTGACTCAAGCTGCAGCTGTCTTGAAATTTAGTAATGCAAAAATTCTCAGTTTGTCGCTCGGTCTTCCTAAATAGGAAATGCTCGCAAACTTGTCTCGAGAAGTTAATTCTTGGATGTTTGGGGCACAAAAAAGGAAATAACAGATTTTCCTTGTCTTGGAGACAGTACATCTGCCACCAGGGATTTCGCTGTTGTAAAAAAATTCCGTTTCCTGATGAGAATAAATCCCAATGCAAAGTTTTGAGATTAGTTTTATGAGTAAATAATTTTGTCTCCTGTTCAGCCTAGAGGAATAGGCCATGTGACGTTGACAATCCTTAAAAGAGATTGTTAAAAACAGGACGGTTGCAAAATAATATTCAACATTAGGGAGGTCAGGTCTTCTCTCCCAGATCTTTTCGACAAAGCCCCGATAAATCAAAATGTTTCTTATGAAAATTATTCCCTATTTGATGGGCAGATTAACCATCCCATCATTCAAATTCAATTTTTCTTTCTTATTTTGAATAAGCTCTTGGCACTCTTGCAGCTTGAAAGAAAGAGCAGCAAATTTTTGTTCTATATTCTTCCCAAATGGGGCATCAGATAGCCAGATCACAAACTTGAAGATGCTAGAAACCTCAAGACAGTGGAGTTGCCCGTTGTCTCTCTGCATGCTGCATCTTGCTGGGTTTCCCAATAACTCCTTGGGTGAGGATTATTTATACCATCAGGCCACCGATGGATCATTCAGGAACTCTGATTTGCTATTTCCAAATCCCTCTCTGCAGTGACAGGCCCAGAACAGGGACTCGTACAGAGACACGTCAGACAGACTCTTTAAGGGAAGCACGCTTTAAAAAAAAACTTAATGGGGAAAGGCTCATCTGGACCAAAGGGCCATCTGTTTAGCATTTTATGGAACTCTTTAAAAAAAATAATAATAACAGTGGCGGCTGAGCTCCCGCAAAGTCTGCAGAAAAAAAAGCCATCACCCAGATGGAGAAAAATGTAAACAACTTTTTGTTTTTCTGATGAGAAAGAGAGCATGACAAATGCTCGATAACACTCAGCGCTTTTGGGTCTCAGCCAGCAGCAACAATTAAGCAAAAACTTCAGCTGGCAGGAATATTTTCACCAGCGCCGTTGCAGGAAGCAAAGTCTTATTTGAAAGGCATCAGATGGCGAAATCTGACAGGCCGGAAAAGCAACACCGAGAAACACCACCTAATTTCGTACGAATCCATTCAGTAACTTGAGTGTGGGTCTTCAGGATGCCAGTAATTTTGAAGCCGATTTCTACAGCAGGCTTAATTTATTGCAAAAAAAAAAAAAAAAAGTTAGATACTCATGGGCGTACAACCTCTGATGGGTTTGGTCTGCTCTCACTAGAGGCCCCTAAGAAAAAGTGTAAAACTTTCCACGAAATAAAAGCTAGGAAAAGCAAAAAAAAAGCTAGTTGGAGATGTTCATAGATGTGGAATTATCTGACTTCCTTAAGGACTAGAACAGTGTTGGCGAACCTTTTCGACACCGAGTGCCGAAACAGGAGCACGCGCGCGGGGGAGCACCAGAAACTGGAAGAGCAGTTCCCCGGCGCGCATGCGTGTGCTGGGAAGCTGAGCTTCCAGTTTCCGGAATTCGCATGCGCGCCGGTCACCTGGTCTTCCAGTTTGTGCCGTGCATGCCAGAAGACCAGCTGGCCGGCGTGCATGTGTGTGGCCCGGAGAGATGGCTCTGCGTGCCACTTCTGGCACGCGTGCCATAGGTTCGCCATCATGGGACTAGAAGCTTGGTTTAGCGAAACAAAGTGAAAAAGTTGAATACTGCCCCATGTGGTAATGTAAGATCTTCCTTGCATTGAGTTCAACTCTTGACGCCTTCGTAGATATATAGGTAGTCCTTAACTTACAACAGTTAGTTTAGTGACCGTTCAAAGTTACAACGGCACTGAAAAAAGTGACTTATGACCATTTTTCACACTTACGACCACTGCAGCATCCTCACGGTTGCGTCATTTACATTCAGACACTTGGCAACTGACTCATATTTATGACGGTCGCAGCATCCCGGGGTCACATGATCCCCGTTTGCGACCTTCTGACAAGCAAAGTCCATAGGGAAGCCAGATTCACTTAACAACCGTGTGACTAATTTAACAATTGCAGTGATTCACTTAACAACTGTGGCAAGAAAAGTCTAAAAATGGGACAAAACTCACTGAATAAATTTTTCAATTAGCAACATAAATTCTGGACTCAGTTGTCGTAATTCGAAGACTACCTGTATTCCTATTTTTCTTGGTAATAACCCAACCATGGTTTGGAGAAAGTTTTGTGTTTTGTTTTGTTTTTGCTTAGTCAACCCATTTTACAGCCTGGGACTAAATATCTAAAGCCAAATTGGTCTTCATCTTCTCCTTTCATCTCTCAAACATCACAGTCTTTTTTTTTTTTTTGATGATTCAGGGGTGTCAAATCCAATACTTTTAAAATTTGCAACAGGTTTACTGAATTCCTTTCATCCAGTTCCAGGATCTCTAATTGCTTTGGATTTATAGCTGATTTTTTTTTCCTTCTACAGACTTTCTACTTCAAATAGCAAATGCCAGGATTTTGTTCCTTTCTCCATTCATTTTTTCCTCCATTCCCCTCTTCCACCAATCTTTATCAACGAACCTCATTTTATTCTTTTCGACTCAATTTTCCTTCCCAGCTCTAAATTCTTTTTCTTACAGTTAAGATCCTGGGATCTTGGGATCCAGCCTACTTACCCTTTTTCCAGCTGAACCGAGTGTCCCCAACAATCCAGTACTCATGATCGTCAAAATGAATCTCTCCTGTTTGCGGGAAAAAGGCGTGGGCTAACTCGCCCGTGATCCCATCGAAACAGTGGTGGATCTGCGATTCCACGCAATCCGTGTGGTTGATGGGGTAGAAACCTGGAAGGTAGTTTGTAGAGCGGGGAGAAAGAGGGGTTAAAAATATATGAGATCACTTCATATCTACAAACCAGGACTATCCTGGCTAGTTTTTTTCCCCCTCTCTCTCTTCTGGGCACCCCCAAGTTTTGCTTTTCAACTTTACAGCTGTTCATGCAGTGTTTCTCAACCTTGGCAACTTTTAAGATGGGTGGACTTCAACTCCCAGAATTCTCCAGCCATGAGGAATGGCTGGGGAATTCTGGGAGTTGAAGTCCACACATCTTAAAAGTTGCCAAGGTTGAGAAACACTGCATTAATTTAACACATCTGCAAAACCCAACTTGTCCACCAGACTAAACACACTTCCTGTACCATCCCTTAGAAACTGGGGAGAACCTGTGACCTCCCAACGCTATGGGTGACATCTCCCAAACATAGCCAGCATTGTAAGTCAGAGTCTAACTTGCAACGTAACCCAGGAAGGGAAATTCTGATGTGAATCCTCCTGGGGCCATATTTAACTGGAATTAAAAGCATGCAAAATATCATTTTTTTTTTTAGTCCTGGCCCCACCTATAATTTGATTTTTAGAACATGATCCTCGCTCTACTTCTTGTGCGAAGTTGAGCCCAAAGCAAACCATTTTGGAAATCTTGTATTAATCCACAACCTTTCCCCCCCCCCCCTCATTTCCACATAGCACCCGGCCAGCTTTGAGACCTCAAAAGCGATATCTTTGAAACTCCCTCCGGATTCTTTCGCTCCCAGCCAAACTAACGTTCTGTTTTCAATTTAGTGGCATGCACAGATAGAACGGCATGATCTGGTCAGGCTAAGCTATTTCTCCCCCCCCCACCACCACCATCCCCCGAATCTGGAAGAATGTTCGGCCACCCAATGACCTCGTGCTTGCCAGATGTTGCAGTGTGGCCCTCTGATTTGAGGATGGAAACAAACAGAAAATTGGTTGTGAAAGGTATTTCTGCCTTAGCCATCTCCGCAATTATTATTATTATTATTATTTATTAAATTTGTATGCCGCCCAACTCCCAAGGGACTCTGGGCGGCTCACAACAATATAAAAAAAACCATTAAAAGAAAACATAATAAAAACAGTTAAAAACAGTTAAAAAACTCATACATACAGTTTCATGGCTGGATCTCGCAGATTACAACCGCGAGATCACGGCCTCAGGCCTGCCGGAAAAGCCAGGTCTTTACCGCTTTCCGGAAGGCCAACAGTGTGGGGGTGGTCCGTAGCTCAGGAGGTAACTGGTTCCAGAGGGCCGGGGCAGCCACAGAGAAGGCCCTGTCCCGTGGGCCCGCCAGCCGGCACTGTTTAGCTGACGGGACCCGGAGGAGCCCAACCCTGTGGGATCTTACCGGTCGCTGGGAGCTATGTGGCAGGAGGCGCTCTCGAAGACAACCTGGCCCTGCGCCATGCAGGGCTTTAAAGGTAATCACCAACCCCTTCAATTGTGCCCGGAGCCCAATAGGGAGCCAGTGCAGCTCGCGGAGGATTGGTGTAATGTGGGTGTACCTAGGTGCACCCACGACAGCTCGTGCAGCCGCATTCTGGACCAACTGTAGTCTCCGAACACTCTTCGAGGGTAGCCCCATGTAGAGCCAATCAAGTAGCCAGACTTGCCAAGAGAATGAACGTTTCGATAAAATGTGGGACTCATTGGGGAACTGAGCCTAAGATAAGCCTTAGAAATTAGACCTTTATAAGTGGGGTTTTTTTAGGCTTTTCAATCAGCCATTCTTGGTTTCCTGCTTCCCATCTCCGTCCTGCATACCAATAGCACTTAGACCTATATACCGCTTCACAGTGCTTTACAGCCCTCTCTAAGCGGTTCACAGAGTCAGCCTCTTGCCCCCAACAATCTGGATCCTCATTTTACCCACCTCAGAAGGATGGAAGGCTGAGTCAACCTTGAGCCTGGTGAGATTCAAACTGCCGAACTGCTGGTAGTCAGCAGTCAGCTGCAGTAGCCTGCAGTGCTGCACTCTAACCACTGCGCCACCTCGGCTCGATAGATAGATAGATAGATAGATAGATAGATCATGGTAACAAGGACAGCCAATGAATAGGATAGATAGATAGATAGAAAGATGATATATAGATTGGTAGATAGAGAGTTAGGTAGAAAGACAGAGAGATAGATAGG
>QLTV01002577.1:335379-355885 GCA_003457575.1 Thermophis baileyi
CCTTTTGCCCCCAAAGATCTGGGGCCTCATTTTACTGACCTCGGAAGGACGGAAGGCTGAGTCAACCTTGAGCCTGGTGAGATTCAAACTGCCGAACTGCTGGTAGTCAGCAGTCAGCAGAAGTAGCCTGCAGTACTGCGCTCTAACCACTGCGCCACCACGGCTCTTAGTCCTTAATCATTGCATCCTTAATCTTTGTTACTCCTTGTCACGTAGTATTACGGGCAGTCCTTGACTTACGACCACAGTTGAGTCCAACATTTCTGTTGCTAAGCGAGACAGTTGTAAAGCGAGCTTTGCCCCATTTTACGACCTATCACGCCACAGTTGTTAAATGAATCCCTGCAGTTGTTACGTTAGTCACACGGTTGTTAAGTGAATCTGGCTTCCCCGTTGACTTTGCTCGTCGGAAGGTTGCAAAAGGGGATCCCGTGACCCTGGGACACTGCAACCGTCGTAAATACAAGCCAGTTGCTTAAATTGATCTGAATTTTGATCTCGTGGCCGTGGGGATGCTGCAATGGTTGTGTGAAAAACGGTCATAAGTCGCTTTTTTCACTGCCGTTATAACTTCAGTCACTAAACGAATGGTTTAAGGATGCTTCCGTCGGAAACCAAAATCAGCACGGTGAAGGTACGTACCAATTGTGAGGTCGCTGGAGGTGCTCCCTGGCACTTCGCGAAACGTGAACGGGGAAACATCGCTCCACATACGGAAAGCTGCGGTCAGTCCTTTCCTGGTCTGGCTTTTGCCAATCAAGTTTTTGGGGAAAGACAGAATTCTGCAGGGGAATACAAAAATAAACTAAGAGATCAGTTCACAACAGATTCCTGCCCGGGTTTGACTTCGGCTGAGGACCAACCACGAATTTGGGGTTAGGCTATGAAAAGTTAAAACCAGAATCGGAATAGCTGAATTGGAAGGGACCTTGGAGGTCTTCTAGTCCAACCCCCTGGTCAAGCAGAAGTCTCTATACCATTCCAGACAAATGGTCCCTCGTCCCATCACTCTGCTGAATTCCCACAGTACCATCTAACGCCTATGCATATTTACCCATGTCGTATGGCTGTAGTTTTATTATTATTATCCTTCTCATCTTCTCTACTATCTCCTCTTATTGATATCATTAATATAATAATAATTATTATTATTACTCTTTTGCTTTGCGTGTATACTGAGAGCTTCTGCACCGGAGACAAATTCCTTGTCTGTCTTGATCACACTTGGCCAAATAAAGTATTGTAGTAGAAATGATGTACTTTCCTCCGTTCTGTGGAGGATCTTTGCCTTCCCCTAATGGGCTGAACCACAAAATTATCGCACTGCACAAGCAAACCTGGGGCTTTTAAACCAGGAGGTTTGCTTTGAACTGTTTGTCTTTAATCGGGACAATCCTTACAGCTCTGTTTTTCTTCTCCCTCTCTCTCAGCACCCATGGAGACCCCAGCTGAAGCAGAGAAAGAACAAAGTCTACAAATAGCATCTTTCTCCGATTAAGGCTTGGTATAAAAATACAGGTATTTGTATATTTGTTTGTAAAGCGAAACGTATCAAACTTCAGCTTAAAGAGGACAGAGAAGGTTTTTTTTTTCTCTCTCAGCCAAATATGAGCTAAAGCCTTTTGAAGAAACACACAAGCCATGCATGAGGCTTGCTGTGGCCAACGTCGTCGTCTCATCTGCCAATCTTGACTTTGGCATGGCTTAGCCTGGCAGGGCCAAAAAAACCCTCTCTCTCTCTCTCTCTCTCTCTCTCTCTCTCTCTCTCTGTGTGTGTGTGTGTGTGTGTGTGTGTATAGATATATAGTGCATCTCTCTCTCCCTCTCTCTCTCTCTTTTTTTTTTTTGCTTGGCAGTTTTCTGCCAGGCATCACAAAAAAGACGGTGTTGTCACAGTTGTTCCTGGAGCTTAAGAAGACAGAAATGCCAACAATTATGTTGCCTGCAGCCATTTCTGCACCAGCTAAAAGTTGTTGCTTTGTTCCAAGCATGGAAAATAAATAAATGAATGTCTTCTTTCGTTCTAACCTTTCAAGAGGTTGGATTTCATTTCCTGCGTTTCCAGTTCGCAAGTGGGCAAGCATAAATTAAAAAAAAAAAAAGAGGAAAAATGATTCCAATGCCATAAAATCTTAGCCCATTATAATTCCAAACAGGACTTATTTTTTCCTTTGAATCTGTGATCTCTCCATGCAAAGGAATCTTTGTCCTCCCAGAGATTGGAAGGAAAAAAATAAATGGTGTTGGGTCCAAATTTCTATTCAAGCATCTCCTTCTTGGCACCTCCCAAGGCAAAATTCATTTTTTAGAGTTGCGCAATGCCGTTTGCAGTTTCTTTCTTTTTTTTATAATTTAAAAAAAGGACACAAATGCAGACTTTTAAGAGAACGCACGGAGTAAAATGCATATTATTAAGGGAAAGGCACAAAGGCCGTTTAAGTTGGATTCAGGTGTTGTGTTTATTTATTTTAGAAAGTGTGGAAAAAATAATTGTTGGGGTGGGGGTTTTTTTTTGGTAGTCTGATGTACAAATGCAAGAAAATAAGAGATGGAATGAAAGATTTATGAGACGTATTTCATGGCGTCATATGGACAGTTCAAAAGAATTTTTTTAAAAAAATCCAGACTTTTGGAGACTTACACAGCCACTCAGTTTGGGTGTCTGCATAAGATTTCTCTCAAGAAAACAATTGCCTGATTTACTATAATTATTATTATTTAGAGATATAATGTGCATTAATTTCGGATTTGGAAATTCGACTCTAAAAATGAAGTATAATTCTGAACGCGAGGAGGGGAGAAATATGAAATCTGTGGGTAGCGATTGTCTTAGCTGTGTTGATTTGAATGAAGCGAAAATCTAAATTAGATCAATTTTTTTCCCCATCCTGACCCTGCAATTGTCTTCAGTGGGTCTGTTCATTTTTGCAAGAGGGTGCCCATCGTTTTACCCCAGAACAACCTGAAGAAAATTACACATCCTTGGTTTTAAATTCGGGTGACTGCCATCCTTCAGGTAGTTCTCGACTTACGACCACAATTGAGCACCAAACTTACGTTGCTAAGTGAGAAATTTGTAAAGTGAGTTTTGCCCCATTTTACGACTTTTCAGGCCACATTTGTTAAGCGAATCACTGTAGTTGTTGAATGAGTAACCTGGTGGTTAAGTGAATCTGGCTTCCCCATTGACTTTGCTTGTCAGGAGGTCACAAAAGGGGATCACGTGACTTCAGGACACTGTAATGGACGTAAGTATGAACCAGTTGTCAAGCATCCGAATCGAAATCACCTGACCACGGGGATGCTGCAATGGTCATAAGTGTGAAAACTGGTCATAAGTCACTTTTGTCAGTGCTGTTGTAACTTCGAACAGTCACTAAATAAACTGTTGTAAGTCGAGGACTATCTGTATTGCCCTTGACTCGGGGGGGGGAGGGGAAATTAAGTTTTAATTCTGGTTGCTTCCTCCTCACTATCCTTGATTGTCTTGGTTCTTGACTGGAAATATTCTTCCCCATCTTAGCATGAATACAAACCAACTCTGATAACGGGACAATTGTGTCAAATTTAGCACTGGGGGGAAGAAAACATTCTTACTTGTATGTTAAGTTGAAATGATCCCATTTGAGACGTCCTGGCGTCAACGTGTAACGTTTTTTCCGGAGATGTGGAGGTGGAGGTGGGAAGGGCACCTTTTGAAGACCCAAGTTAACTCCAAGGGTTGCACCAAGTATGGCCGTGTCTTCCTTAAAGACAGAGGAACAAGTCAGAAGCTTTGGAGCAAAACCTTAATACAGAGAGCATCTTCAAACAGCTCCCAGACCAAGTCAGTTTCTCAGCATTTTCCCTACCTATTTTGCAGCAGCCATTTTTTTCTGGAAAAGTCATTTTTTGTCTTGGTTCTCCCTCTGAACCAGTGGTTCCCAATGTGGGGCCCATGCCCCACAGGGGGGCAATTTGATTTTTAATGGGGGCAATTGGAACCTTGTTTAAACCAAGTTAATGGCCTTTTAGGCTTCCTCCGCCTGAGTAGGAGTTCACTTTTTGAATAGTAAGAATTATATGTCGGGGGGGGGGAATCAGGATTTTAGAGATGCTTAGGTGGGGCATGGCCAAAAAAAGGTTGGGAACCACTGCTCTAAACTAATTTAAATCAATTGATCTTAGGTCAACACCCTTCAGATATGATGGATTTTAAGCTTCCTTCCATCAGCCCGTTTATGCCAGAGATGGTGGATATCTGGATGACACCAGATTGTCTACTCTAATCTTACCAAATCAGACAGGAGCCAGGAAACCCAGGATATTTTCCAGGAAAAAAAGCTATTCCAAGTTACTAGCCCCTGGGATGTATTTCTCGGAATTCAGTTGCCACTGAATCTGGTGTTTCCATTTAGCAATTATGGGTATTAGCTGTTCATTGTCTTTCCAAGCCTCCTTATTTAAAGACAACCAAGCTGGTAGCCTCCCTTAGATTTTTGGAAGGAGATTTTTTAAAAATTAGTCATCTGTTGTATAATAAAGCATTTTTGCACTTTTTCTAAATCAGCTCATTTGTGCAAAAAAAAAGAGTTTTCTGCTCTATGCAAAAATATGTGGTTTTGGGGGAACGGGGCCAAGATCAGGAAAAGGCAAGGAAAGATGAGACAAAATGCACAAAATAAGTCCAAAAAAAAAACCCCTTTTAGAAATGGAATAAAAGCCACAGCTGATCAGTTCCACTCACTTCTGCCCTGAAGGCGAAGTGAAAAGGGTAAACGGTAAAAACTAATTTGAGCAGGAAAAAGTAATCTTGAATTTCGCCATATGAATTTCAGTCACAAGAAACCACCCAAGACGTCTCTTTACTGAAAAGCTTGTTGGTTTATTTATTTATTTATTTATTTTTAGAGCTGGAACCAAGACAAATATTGGCCTAGCGATGATGTATAACACTTTAAAAGACCTTTTATGCCACTGTTCTTCACTGTTTCCTGAACCAAATAATCACAGGGGGCCATATGACACCAGCTGTTGAAGGTGAGCCAATTCTGGCCTTATAGATTTTGGGGAGGGAAAAACTCACCCACCAGAAGAGGAGGAAAAAAAATATATGTTCAAGACATTAAAGCTTTTGATTGATGGCTGCTGGTAACCAAGTCTCCAGCTTCACCCCAGCTTTCATAGCTACAAAAGTAAGTGACATAACCGCCAACATTTAATTGATGGTCTAGGAGTTTTACAGCAATGTATTGCTGTAAAACTTTTTAACAGATTAACAGAGTTGGAAGGGACCTTGTAGGTCATCTAGTCCAACCCCCGCCCAAGCAGGAGACCCTACACCATTTCTTGACAGATGGCAGTCCAATCTTTTCTTGAAAGCCTCCAGTGATGAAACTCCTACAATTTCTGAAGGCAACTTCTGTTCCATTGGCTGATTGCTCTCCCTGTCAGAAAATTTCTCCTTATTTCCAGGCTGAATCTCTCCGTGATCAATTTCCATCCATTATTCCTTGTCTGGCCTTCAGGTGCCTTGGAAAACAGCCTGACTCCCTCCTCTCTGTGGCAGCCCCTCAAATATTGGAAGAGCGCTTATCATGTCTCCCCTGGTCCTTCTCTTCACTGGACTAGCCATGCCCAGTTGCTGCAACGGTTCTTCATATGTTTTAGCCTCCAGTCCCCTCATCATCCTGGTTGCTCTTCTCTGCACTTTTTCTAGAGTCTCAACATCTTTTTTATAGTGTGGTGACCACTCCTAGGCCTCCAGTTAAAAGTTGGAGGTTATGTCACACACACACACGCACACACACACATTCTATATCTATAACTATAAATCTATCATCTATCTATCTATCTATCTATCTATCTATCTATATCTATCTATCTATCTATCATCTATCTATCTATCATATCTCTCTCTCCCTCTCTCTCTCTCTCTCTCTCTCTCTCTCTCTCGCCACTTCCGGCACGCGTGCCATAGGTTCGCCATCACTGTAATAGACAATTCCAGACACACACACACACACACACACACACACACACACATCTCTCTCTCTCTCTATATATATATATATATATATATATCACCATTCTCAGTATATATAAAATTCTCATTCTCAGAAACTCAGTTGGATGAAAATGAGCAAATCTCAAGGAGCTGAAATCTGCAACCCGTTAACCAGAAGGTTGGTGATATCACAATTTGACAATTCTCCTCCTCCTCCTCCTGAGAAGCTTCTTCGGAATTTATTTTATTTATTTATTTTATTTATTTATTTTATAAAATTTATATGCCGCCCAACTCCCGAAGGACTCTGGGCGGCTTACATCATAAAAAATAAAACATATAAAAACAATTTAAAAAAGAAAGGGGGGAAAAAAAAACCCCCAACTATATTTAAAATAAAACATTCACGCAACCATGCATGGGCCAATCAGAACAACTATTGGCCCCAGGCCTGCCGGAAAAGCCAGGTCTTAAGGGCTTTACGGAAGGCCAGTAAGGTGGGGGTAGTACGGATCTCGGGGGGAAGTTATGCCTCGCCGTTCAGAGAAACCAAGAATCCAAACAATCCCGAACTCATGTTCTTATCTAGCTTGGGAGTATCGTGAAAATTGCACGGCTGCCGCCTCCTTTTCCTTGCCAAAACCTCGCTCCAGAAGTATTAAATCCAATTTTTGGGGGGGGGGGGCTGGAGAGCTAAAGTTGCTCTCCCCCCCCCCACCTTCCCAGATCAGACAGAGAGGCTTTCAAAGAAAAGCTAAGGATTTCTCTCCTGTTAGAAAAGGAACCGGGTTTTGAGTACTGAAAGGTCTCTCAAACTCCAGCCTTTCAAAGGCAATTCCTCGATATTTTCAATTTTGCTCATCTCAGCAAAAGTGGGGTGGGGGGGGGGCCCAGGGCTGGATAAGTCAGTCACTCAGCTGCTGTGCTTAAGTAACACAGAACTGGCTTTCTTGGAAGTCGTCCAACTTCTCCATGGCTTTCATCCATGCCAACTTTTTCTCCTTGGATTTGCACTTTTCCTCCAGTTGCGGCAGGACTAACGTCTACGCCGCTGGCTTTGAGAAGCCTCTTAAATTTTAAGTTTGGAAAAGTCCTGCTTAAATAGCTTTTTCGGGCATGTGGAAGAGGTTCAGAGGTTCAGGAAGAAGGGAGAATGTAAGAAAAAGATCTAGTTCCAGAAGGGGCATCGCTGATAGAGATTTAAACAAGGGCGATGTCGTTTTAATTGATCTGGTTTCTGGGATCCTTTATCCCAGAGCTGGATTGATGAGAGAGGATTGACAAGCGCTCAGGAGATTCTCTGAGGAAAATCCCAATTGCTGGTTTGCAAATCTCACTCTGTGCAAAACAACCACAGGGAATCATTTTGCCACCAGATGTTGTGAGTTTTGCTAGCATCCTTCAGCGCTGCCTAAGGCCACATCTGCTAAAACTCTTCCCCCAGCTAGAGAAAGAAACACGTTAGCTTGCAAAGCACGTTGGTGGATTCAGAAATGAGGCTTCAGGCTCAACTTCCCCTCCTGCCTATTTGAACCGACAGCGCCTGACGGAAGGAGGGCTGTGCACGCACTCTAGGCTCCGAGCCAAAGAGTTGAGTTAAAAAAGAGAGAGATAAAGGTAAGCCGAAAACTATTCACTAAACTTGTGGCTGCAAGTTTGATAATGGAACAGAGCAGAGAAACAGAGATATTCAGACAGTCAGACAGGCTGGAGTCAACGTCAAATGTTGAGTTTCTTTAAAAAAAAATTGGAACTCCTGATTTTATTGCCATTATTTTGCACAGATAGATAGATGATACAGAGATAGATGATAGATAGATAGATGATATAGATAGATAGATAAATAAATAGATAGATAGATGATAAATAGATACGATAGATGGATAGATGATTGAGAGAGAGAGAGAGAGAGAGAGAGAGAGAGAGAGAGAGAGAGAGAGAGAGAGAGAGAGAGAGACTGCCATCCCTTGCACTAGAAGCAGAGTACATTTCTACACCCTTCACATTTGTTGCTGCCTTGCACAGCAGATATCGCTACCCACATCCACACTCTTAACACACAACTGCTGCCGTGCCAGTCCTGTTCACCTTATTGGTATGCCTATAGCATCCCACACGAATGCACACACAGGGGCAGTGGTGTCCCCAAAAGAAAGAAGATAAATAGATATGATAGATGGATAGATGATTGATAGATAGATATAGATAGATTGATTGATTTAGATAGAGATAGATAGATGATAGATAGATGATTGATAGATGATAGATATGATGGATGGATGGATGGATGGATGGATATGATAGATAGATAGATATAGATAGATAGATAGATAGATAGATAGATAGATAGATAGATAGATAGATAGATAGATAGATAGATAGAAAGATGGGGGGGAAGGAAGGAGAGGAAAATAGATATAGATAGAAAGAAAAGAAAGAAAGAAAGAAAAAAGAGAAAAAGAATATATATAGATGATAGTTTAGAGAGAGAGACATGTAGACAGGTACCATTAGCATACTTGAATGTTTTCTAATTGTGATGTCTTGCTGCTATGATGGAAAGTGCCTTGGGAAACAATTGTAGTCTAAAATGTTGGACTCCACTTCCCATAATAACAGAATGACAGAGTCGGAAGGAACTTTGAAGGTCCAACCCCTTGTTCAGGCAGGAAACCCTACACCATTTCAGACAAATGAGATTGGTTGCCCAATCTCTTTTTAAAACCTCTGTGTTTTTTCCCCCCCATCCATGACCACCATCCCACACCAGGTTTCAAACAGGATGAGGGGACACCAACAGACCATCCAACATGTATAAAGGGAGCATTTGTTCCTGTAGTAGGAAAGAAAACACGGACACGTAGCATTCAAATCCCATGCTGAGGGATTTGAAGTCTTGCTCTACTTTAAGTCTACCTTGCCAGACTGTTGTGAGGGTATCGGGTNTGATCCCTGGAAGAGAAGCGAGCAAGATAAATCAAGCAGTCATATTTTAAATATCAACAGCTTACCTGGGTCTTCTGAGCTTCCCTTGCAAACGAATCTTCCAAAACCACCAGAAGAATTAAAAGCAGGAAAATGCCGGTGGAATTTCCAGGGCTTGGATATTTATGTTTTTTCTGCCTGCCAGCAGGCAATAAAATAGGAGAAACACTCGCAGAAAGACTTTTGAACTGCTCCATGGCTGCATTTAATTAAAACCGAACGCGAAAGAAGAATTAACCCGGGAGGAAATTCAACCCCAATACATCCAGTTTGCAAGGCAGATTGTTCTGAAGTTCTGAAAAGTAGGCTGAGATGGCAAAATTTCCTGGAGTGCTGAGAATTTTTCTGGGGCGATGAAAAAAGAAAAAAGAAAAAAGAAGGATGCAAATGCCAAGGTTTGAGTTAAGTCTCTTGACACGTTCTGCCAGGGAATCTCTGTTTGTGGAAGAAGGAATGGAGAAGGAAAGAGGGGGAAACAGCTGGAAAGGGAAAGGAGCGAGAGCTAAGCCAGCTGTTTCAGCATCTGGACGAGGGCGGCCCCTAGATCCCTGTGCGCGCACACACACACACACAAACACACACACACAAGGAGGAGGAAAATGATGGACTCCCAATCGGTGGATTCTGAGCACACATGCGCACGCCCTGAATCTTTTTATCGATGGGATCTGATCCAGTCAAGACCCAGCTTTGGAAATCTGATCTGCAAGAGAGGAATTTTGCATTCACCAAGCTGATGCCCCCCGTTGGGGTCTTTTGGCGCCCATCTTGGTTGGCCCTGTTTGCAGTGTTTTAATTTGTGTGTGTGTGTGTGTGTGTGTGACTGCATTGGTCTCCTTTGCGGAATTTATTTCACAAATAAGCCTTACCCAGTATCATTTTTTTTTTTTTTGAGACTGGGAAAAGGTTGCCTTTCCCATAGGAAGCTCAGCTTAGGAGGCAAAATTCTCTAGAGGTTTAGCCTACCTCACAGGGCTGTTGGGAAAGTCAAAGAGGGAGAACTCGAATCAGCGCCTGGCGCTTTGTGATGTGAAGTTGGCCGGAGGGCAGGTATGGAGGAAAAATCGTTGGATACGATTTAGAGCAGGGGTGTCCAGCCTTGGCAACTTGAAAACTTATGTACTTCAACTCCCAGAATTCTGGGAGTTGAAGTCCACAAGTCTTCAAGTTGCCATGGTTGGAAACTCCTCATTTAGAGGGTCTCGCAACCCTCCCTAGTGGGCACTTTTTAAAAAAAATCCACAGCTGCTTTCTAGACTTCGAAGTATGGAAGTGAAAAACTACAGCTTGAAAAATAGGAAAAGCTTTGAAAAAAATGACGTTTTTATGCCATCGAGTTTAACGAGTTTTTCTCCCAAGCAAATGCCGAAGACAATAGTGTGATGTAACAGGAAGTAAAAATGTTTAGCAAATATCTGGCCCTCTTGCTGGACATTTTTAGACATTTTTGGGAGGTGATGTGTTAAATTCGTGGCAGGCCTTACTGCTGAAACGATAGGGACTAGAATCTTGTATAATGAATAGTGTTTCTTTTGGCATTATACCAGAACTGAATTTGCCCCAAAGAAAGTGGGTACTGTACACCTCGAATACAAAGTATAATGCCTTTCTCAATTCTTTTCTGTAGATTCTTTTGCTATTTTAAAAAAAAACACCATCTGCAGTATTTACATGCCTTGACACAAAGCCACAATAAATATTACATAAGCAGCACAAGGAACGGTTCTTAATTCTGGCCATTTTTTTCCCCTTCTCACATCTGGCTGTTTAATTTGGTCACCTCTCAAAAATCAGTGAATCTGGCTCGGTACAATTTTGGACCAGAGGAGAAGGCGGGGGGAGGGGGGAATCTTCCTCGCAGCCAGAAGTCTTTTCACGGTCCTTTGTCAAAAGCTTGATGAAAAATTGTCTTCTCCACCCATCTCGGATGCCACTAAAAAGATCCCTTGGATAAATTTTAATTGATACTATCAGTTTATATGGCTTTTTAAAAACTTCCTTTGCAGTGGAGTGCTTCTCAAAGCAGGATACAGGGGAGTAAATGAGCCACGGTGGCGCAGTGGTTAGAGTGCAGTACTGCAGGCTACTTCTGCTGACTGCCGGCTGCCAGCAGTTTGGCAGTTCGAATCTCACCAGGCTCAAGGTGGACTCAGCCTTCGGTCCTTCCGAGGTGGGTAAAATGAGGACCCAGATTGTTGGGGGCAAAAGGCTGACTCTGTAAACCGTTTAGAGAGGGCTGTAAAGCACTGTAAAGCGGTATATAAGTCTAAGTGCTATTGCTAAATGCAACACACAGCAAGAAAAACAATCAAAGGACTCTTTGAAAGAAAGAAAAAGCTGCTTTCCCCCAAAACAGGTATTTTCTATAATAAGCATTGGCCTTGGTAATGTGTAATAGCCAGTTATGTCCACAGGATGGCAGACTTTGCTATTCCAGTGATTAAAACAAGGACTACAGGCAATCCTCGACTTACAACAGTTTGTGTAGTGACTGAAGTTACAACAGCACTGAAAAAAGTGACTTGTGACTTTTTCACACTTCTCCTTGGCGACCTGATCAAAATTCGACCGCTTGGCAATTAATATTTATGACAGTTGCAATGTCCTGGGGTGATTGATCACCTTTTGCAAGCCGTGTTAGCAACAACTGCATTGGTTCGCTTAACAACTGTGGCAAGAAAGATTGTAAAATGGGCCAAAACTCACTTAACCGTTGTCTCATTTAGCAACAGAAGTTTGGGCTCAGTTGTGGTCGTAGGTCAAGAACTATCTGTGCTGGAATTCCTGGAAGAATTTTTTTAAAAATGGGCCCTCTAGTGGTGGTTATACATGTGGCATCCAAAGTTTTATATGGTATTTTTGCAGTAGAAATGTCGACAAGAAACTGGACCATAAATCTACAGGACTGAGATATAATTCATCAAGGTTTATGCCTTTTAAGAAACTGCTCATTGCGACACAACATATTCTGATTTTTGGCCATCTCAGACTGGCATTCTATGATGATCGCAATATTATTTTACTGAAATAAAAACAATTATTGCTTTGCCTAGGGGGTCTTAAAAGGATGGCTTAATGCATATATGGACTAGAACAGTCCATCATCTGGCAGCTCAGGGGTGGGTTCTAACTTACCTCGCCGCCGGTTCGCTTCCTCCCGCGCCGCCTGGCCATGCCGCGTGCGTGCGTGCACAGCCGCGCATGCGCAGTGCCGAAAACTCGGCTTCTGTGCATGCGCAGAAGCAAAAACCAGCAAAAAAATCGGAAAAAAATTTTTCCCCCAAAGAAGATGGCGGCATCCACGGACCGGCACCGACAGAACCAGCTCCGTGACGTCACCACCGGTTTACTACTGGTTCTATAGAACTGGTGCGAACCGGGAGGAACCCACCTTTGATCTGGCTGGTTTGACTAATATTTGCTTTCTTCCTTAGGAAGATGGCCAAAAATGGCCAGCAGAGGGCACTCTTTCTATGCACTTGTGCTATACATAACCTTAATAGTCTGAGGCCAAAACACCCCAGCCATCAGAGGGCGCTCTTTTCTCACTCTGACATTGATGGTCTTAGTATTCCCTTTCCGCCCACTATGCCCAAAAGAATCACCGGAGGGCACCATTTTCATGCCCTGTGCTATAGATGGTCTTTATAGTCCCTTTCAGGCAGGATGCCCCAAATAGCCACCGGAGGGCACTCTGCATGACCTGAGCAGGAGTCTCAGTAATCCCTTTCAGGCTATGTATAAAATAGCCATTGGAGGGCACCCTTTGCATGCCTTCTGCTATTGATGGTCTTAGTAGTCCCTTTCAGCATATTATGCCTAAAATAGCCACCAGAGGGCATGCTTTGCATGACCTCAGCTATTTAATGGATTTAGTAATCCCTTTCAGGCCGCTATGCCCCAAATAGTCACCGGAGGGCACTGTTTCCATGCTCTGTCTGTGATACACATGGATTTAGTAGTCTCTTTCAGGCTGCTATGTCCAAAATAGCCACCGGAGGGCATCCTTTCCATGCTTTGTCTTAGTACTCCCTTTCAGGTCATGGTAAAACAACTGCAGTAATCCACATAACCGTGTCAAAAAAAAGGTCGTAAAACGGAGCAAAATTCCCATCTCGCTCAGCAACAGAAATGTTGAGTTCAATTGTGATCTTAAGTCGAAGACTACCTGTAGTCCCTTTTAGGCTGCTCTGCCCAAAATAACCACTGGAGGGCACTTTTTTCTTTATGCCCTGCAAGAATAACTCTTTGCCCTTCTCTGGTTTCACTTTCTGAGTCTCTGGAACAACTGACCCGTTTCCTTGAACACAAAATAATTACGTAGTTGGGGTGATCACAATTTAAATTTGGGCTGAGCAACCAACTTTGCTACAGCAGGAGAGCTGGTGGGTTTGACCACCCAGGCCTTGCTGCCCCGATCCAGAATAATCACGATGCCCTTCCTGTCTCGTCCGACCTTCGTAGCTGCTTGGACTGAGATTCCTAGAGATCTCACCCTCTGCAATCCGGGTTGCTCTTCTCTTGGGTGCTGAAAGTATCCGCTTTGTGAGGCTAAGTAAGTCCAATAATGGATTACTGGCCATTACCATCCAGCCAGTGGTGGCTTTCAATTTTTTTTACTACCGGTTCTGTGGGCGTGGCGTGGTGGGCGTGGCAGGGGAAGGATACTGCAATCTCTCCATTCCCTCCCCACTCCAGGGGAAGAATACTGCAAAATCCCCATTTCCTCCCGATCAGCTGGGACTTGGGAGGCAGAGAATAGATGGGGGCGGGGCCAGTCAGAGGTGGTATTTACCGGTTCTCCGAACTACTCAAAATCTCCGCTACCGGTTCTCCAGAACTGGTCAGAACATGCTGAAACCCACCTCTGCATCCAGCCCAAGGGCCTTCCTTTCTGACATCTTTGCTTTCTTGAACGGAGGTTTGAGGGTATGCTGCCCCTGATCCAGGAGGCTCTCTTCACCCTCCAGTATAACAGTCCTACTTGCCTGAATTGGTTCCGAAAGGACCACAATCTGAATCGTATCAAACCTGGACCGTTGGTTTCACTCTTATTAGCGCTTCCCGAGCCAATTTTTTTCATCTTTTCATTGGAATTATGCCTTAGGCTCCCTTTCCTTTCCACTCAAGACGTCCACCGAGCCTCGTGGGGGGATTTCTAAGGCCGATTTCTATGTTCTGGGATTGCCTTCCCTCCTATCTAAAGGGCTGCCACAAAGAAGAGAGGGGTCAAGCTAGCCTCCAAAGCACCCGAAGGCAGGACAAGAAGCAACGGGTGGAAACTAAACACGGAGAGAAGCAACCTGGAGAAATTCCCTGACAGTGAGAACAATTAACCAGTGGAACGACTTGCCTCCAGAGGTTGTGGGTGCTTCATCACTGGAGGCTTTTAAGAAGAGATTGGACAGCCATTTGTCTGGGATGGTATAGCGTGTCCTGCTTGAGCAGAAGGGGTTGGACTAGAAGACCTCCAAGGTCCCTTCCAACTCTGTGATTCTGTTAACTAGCCCACCGATTTGGCCCCCTCATTAAGAGCCCCTCATTGTGGGTAAGGAAGAAATGCTACCAGCCCATAGAAAAAAGGCTTGTGCAGAAGTGTTGTATTTTTTGCCAGCAAACATTCACGACTTCATGTTGAAGGACGCACCCTCTCTCTCTCTCTCTCTCTCTCTCTCACACACACACACACACATGTGCACACCCATCCCTCTCTCCATCAGGGCTTCCTTGGCCCATAAGATCCCTTTTCCGTTCGCCTTCCCGACACGCAGAGTTGGTGCGGCACCAACTCTGCTCTGGGCTGGCCCCTCCCTGCCGGGAGGGCGGAGCCAGATCCAGACCCCGCCTTTTAAAGTGCAAGAATATTGCTTTTCCACGGGACGGAAGGAAACATGCTCTTTCGGGAAGATTGCTCCTCTTTTTGACACTGGAGAAAGCTAGGAAGGAAAAGCTATTATCCCACATCTCCCAGCCCAAGTCTCTGTAAGTTCGGATCTTCTCTCTGGCCCGCTCCAGATTCTCCCAATCGAAGCAAAATTCGAACCCAGAGGAGGGAGGGGCAGGATAGCGGTGGGGTTGGGGGGTTTGGGGTGGCAAAGCCAGAGCCAGTCCTCAAACGAAGATCGGGATCCTCTCGCGGATGGCCTGTCGGCAGATGGGACAGACGTTCAAGGACACGCCGCACTCTTGGCACGAGCCGTGTCCGCACTGGTAGATCACTCTGATCTGGCTGTCGATACAGATGGGGCAGGTGATCCGTTCCTCCATCTGCCGATAGCGGCTCTGTAAATCCTCCATGAGCTTCTGTTGGTTGGTGACCTCGGGGCCCGACCCACCGTCGACTTCAGAGTTGTCTGTGGCGGGGAGAGGAGAGGAGAGGGGGGGATGTGTGAGATGGGGGAGGCGGTGGGAGAAAGGACGCGCGCACGCACACACACACACACACACACACACACACACACACACACACAAGTTCCCTTTCTAAGCGTCTTTTCGTTCCATGTGAATTTCCCAGCTGGCGGGTCCAGCTAAGATGTGACATGTGTTGCTTGGGGCTAAGGACAAAGCGGAGAAAATCATCCTCAGAGGGGAAAAAAAGACCAAAGTATGGAATCCCCCATGATTTATTTTACTGACTTTGGTGGAGCCTTTTTTTGTCTTAACTGTGGTTTATCTCTCATTTGTTTCTGGAGTCTCTATTCTGGAAGGGGACCGAAGATCGGGAGGAGAAAAAAGCCAGAAATTGACTGAACCAACACAGGGATTCCCAGGCTAGTCTAAGCAACATGTGGCTAGTTTGCACACTCTGTGTTTAACCTGACTAATGAACCTAAACTAAATCCAAGGGTAGCATTTGTGCGATTCACCCGACAAAAACAAAACAAAACACCCTGGGCTTCAGGGAAGATGCAAACAAGCAAATCGTGGCTTATAGAAATAAGAAATCCGGCACTAGACTGACAAAAATGCAACCCCCGAGGAAAACTGGAGGAGGAGGGCAAAGGAAAACACGACTGGTCTCACCATTCCCGGATGCCGATTGTCATAATTGGATGTTCCCAATGCCGTCTCTATTCCACACCTGTTGGCTAAAAGCAAGGGAAACGCCCCCAAAGAGATCAAGCGATCGTGCTCACCTTGTTTCAACTTTTTGGTAATGGTGACTTGGCATTTGATGCATTTCTTCATTCTTCTGGAACATTCTGTTTACGGGGAGAAATTGGGAGAGGGGGGAAAAAGAATTGGAAGAGACATGGTTTTCATGCAAGCTTCCAACAAACTCTCATTCTCTACTTTAGGGCAGGGGTGTCATCCTGGAAAATATAAGAGGCTGGCCGCGTCGCTTCGGCCCGGTCTACCCAGTGCGAAGAGGAAACATCGGGCCAGCGTGGCTTCGGCCCGGTCTACCCAGTGCGAAGAGGAAACATGCCAGCAGTTTGGGGAGTGGTGTCAAGCTGGCCACGCCCACCCAGTCAGCCACGCCCACCCAGTCGGCCACACCCCCCGCCCCCACCCCCCCCCTGAGCTCAACCACAGCCCTGATGCGGCCCTCAATGAAATTTAATTTGACCCCTCTGCTTTAAGGGGGGGGGGGGGAAACAGGAAGTAAGAAATAGATGTTTCAGTTACAGGATACGGGAGTTAAAACACAGCGGTACCTTCGCACACGATGCTGTGTTGGCAGGGGAAGAAGAGGACCAGCAGCGCCAGTTCCGAGCAAACCAAGCACTCCGAAGGGGCAACCACTTTTGGCACGCTGAGGTTTGTCATGGTGTTGGGGGTGGTGTGGACTCTTCTCAGGCTGCTGGTCATGGTGGAGCTCTCGAAGGAGTCGTGCTGCTCTCTGGGACAGAAAGAGGCCGTGTAAGATTAGACAGCGGCATGGCCTGGTCAGGGGTGGAGTGATGCGGTGGCCTAGAGGTGGAGCTCTCGCCTCACAATCAGGAGGCCGTGAGTTCGATCCTAGGTAGAGGCAGATATTTCTCTCTCTGGGCACAATGAGAATTTATCTGCTGAACAAAATTCCGCATTGGCGACAGGAAAGGCATCCGGCCAGTAAACACTCTGCTAGCTCCATTCAGTTGCCAAGACTCCATCCCGCAAGGGATTATGGGGTCGTTAAAAGATGATGATGGCCTGGTCAGGGGTGGCTGCAATTTAGCAGAATCCAACATCTTTTGACAGCTACGTCCCACGTCTTCATGAGAGGGGGGCGCAAGGGCCATTCGGAGTGCCGCAGAAGGACCCCAATTTTGAAAGGGGAGCCATGCCGTGTGATCCAGAAGGGGTGCAACCTCATGCAAACTATGTCTCCAATTTTTGCAGCAAATATTAAAGCCGGACCATTTCTGAGCTCGGAATGGATCCCGTATCTCTAGCAACAAAAAACATTCCAAGGAAGTCACGAGCGGGAGACGTTGGGACCGACCCCTCACCTGTATTTCTGGGAGAAGGTCTGGATTAGGTGTGCAATGCTCCCATCCGAGACGAGGTCAAGCGGAGATTTGCCCCGGTGATTGGCATAGTTGACGTCGGCCCCTTGCTGGGCCAGGTAGCAGGCCAGGGCAGTTCCCACATTCAGTTTGGTGTTGCCGAGGAAACCGGAGGCTTGGAGCTGCGGGAGGATGGAGACAGGAAGAACTATGGGTGCAAAAGAATTTGGGGCGAGAGAACCATTAAGGGGAAAGAAGAAGGAAGCTGTTAAAAGAGGCACTGGGAGAAGTGATTGCAATCTAGAAATAGAATGAAGAGTTTAGGGGGAAAAAAATTCAGATTAACCCTGCCTCAATTTCACTTCTTGAGCTGGCCTACCTCATAGGGCTGTGTTTCAAGAAGAAACATACGGGTAAAACTTTTATTAGCTTCAGTCAAAGTGCCACTAAAAACTTTATATAGGTAGTCCCTCGAATTACAACCATTCATTTACTGTTCAAAGTTACAACCACACTGAAAAAAGTGCTGTTTATGTCTGTTTTTCACACTTATGACCATTGCAGCATCCCCCGGGACAAACTGGGACACTTGGGAAATGGCTCATATTTATGACAGTTGCACTGTCCCAGGGTTATGCGATCCCCTTTTGCGACCTTCTGGCAAGCGAAGTCCAGGGGGAGGCCGGATTCACTTAACAACCGGGTTACTAACTGAACGACTGCAGTGATTCCCTTAACTGCGGCGGCTCAAGAAAGGTTGCAAAATAGGGCAAAATCCACTTAACAACTATCTTGCTTGGCGACATACATTTCAGGCTCAATTGTGCTCCTAAGTTGAGGATGAGCCGTGGTGGCGCAGCGGTTACAAGAATGCAGCATTGCAGGCTAACTCTGCCCACTGCCAGCAGTTCGATCCTGACCGGCTCAAGGTTGATTCAGCCTTCCATCCTTCCGAAGTGGGTAAAATGAGGACCCAGATTATTGGGGGCAAGAGGCTGACTCTGTAAATTGCTTAGAGAGGGCTGTAAAAGCACTGTGAAGCGGTATATAAGTCTAGGTGCTATTGCTATTGCTATTACCTGTTTTCCATATAATGAGCACAGAAGTGGACGGGAACGGAAGAAGTTTCAGGGGCAAACCTAGAACTCACAACCCTAATCTTAAAACACAAACTGAAGGCTGAGCCCTGGGGCCGTTGTCTTGGGACACCCCTTGATGGATTTGGCGTTCAACTTCCTCATCCCTGCCCCAGCAAGGGAGCCCTAAACGCTGAACCCTGCTTTCCCCGGCCCTGCGTTCGAGCCCCCCCCCTCTCTCACCTTGGAGAAGAGGCTGTCTTCCTGGTCCGACTGCTCCTCGACCAGGACGGACACCAGGTGCTCCCGCTCCAAAATGATGTGCATGGCGGTGTCGCCGTCCTCGTCTTCGGAATTGACGTCGGCGCCTTCTCTGACCAGCAGCTGCACCATCTCCACGTGGCCCTGGGTGACGGCTAGATGCAGGGGCGTCTGGTTGCGGTTGTTCCTGAGGTTCACATCGCAGCGGCCCTGAGGGACCAGGGAAGGACCCACCACCTTTTAATTCCACAAAGCAGACCCTCCTTTTTTGCCAGCGGGAAGTTTTAATCTCGGGGAAAGCAGATGTTTATTTTCTCCTACCTAAAGGGTTGTGTGCGGCTGATCCTTTTCTACAGTAGGACTGGCTTTTGTACAGGTAGTCCTCGGTTTATGACCATTCATTCAGCGACCGTTTGAAATTACAACGGTGCTGAAGAGACCGATGACCTGTGCCTAAAGTGACAGCCTTCCCCCGCGATCAAAGTTCATGCACTTGGCAGGCCATCCAAACTTATAACTGGCCACTTAAGCACCACCACGACTTACGACCAAACTTCTGAGCTCAATTGTGGCCATAAGTCAAGGACTGCATAGTTTGTTTGTTTTTTCAGGAAAATGGAAGAGCCATTCTTCCTTCCACTAATAAAAAATTTAGCCAAGGCAAGCCAAAAAAAAAAAAAAAAAGCATTACTCTTGCCTTGCTAGCAATGTTGCCTCAAGAGGTAGTTGGGGTGAATGTTTCAGAAAGCTCTCACCCCCTAATTTAGCCTGGCCTTAGAACCTAAACAGAGCAGGCCTGGTTGGGAGACCACTAGGAGATCACAGGCTTCTAAATATAAATAGCATCCTCAGCTGGTTTGGGCAGGCATCTTCCTCAAACACAGAAAGCTTCCGCACTCTCATCACCCCAATAGTTTCTCCCTCCTTTCACCTCTTTGATTAAAATCTCTGCCACCTCCTTGTGATTGTTGAGGGCAGCGAGATGCAGAGCCGTGAAGCCGTCGTCCTTTTTGGCGTCCACCAACTGCCGAGCTCGTGCCAGGATCTTCTTGATCGCTCTGACGGGAGGAGAGAAAAGAGGACAGCAAAGGAGGGGGCGGGGGGCGGGGGAAGAAAAAATTGTGCATTTAGGGTAGAGATTGTCATAAAGAGGGAATATACATTACAGGGGTCCCTCCTGGCATTAAAAGGGCATATTTTGAGATAAGAAACCTACCTAACCCTACAATGTAGGCATGAATATAGTTGTTGTTGTTTTTAAATCAGTCCAGCTATCCCCAAAAGGGATCTTGGCATCTGCTTCCCAAATTCTGTAGGATCACCTCCACTACCATGTCTTCAGGCCTCCCAAAATCATGAAATGCTGCTGCCAGATGTGTCAAGATTGCAGGATCCAATCTGAGTCGGTCGATTTAGTCTTCCAAGCTTTCGGACTCGTGCTGGACCCCATCCTCGGGGAACTTCTCTATCTCTCTCTCTCCACGTTCTAGTGAGAGAGTCCGAAAGCTCGGAAGACTAAATCTCCGGTCCCGGTGACCGACTCAGATTGGATCCTGCAACATTATCCTGCGACACGTATCTTCGCCTTCGTTCGTGCTCAAAGATTGCCTTGCCTTCATTATGGCACCTTTAGAAAGGTTTACCCTGCCATTTAAACGATGCAAGCAAGCCTTGGATGGTGACTCCTTGAAAGCAGCAGCACACATTCTTTTTAGATTTCAAAGCCAACCCCTTCCAAGCCGCCTTTCCTCCCCACCCCCACCCCC
>QLTV01002577.1:356067-385493 GCA_003457575.1 Thermophis baileyi
CTCCTTACATAATTCTCTTGGCAGGCCAAATGACCTCTTCTCTTCCCTTTCAAAAAAAAAAATGTGATGCTTTTGCCGACATTTCTGTGGCAGGCAGTTTTGCCTGGGATCTTACAGCCTGCCTGTCCTGGAAGTCAACTCCGATTACATCGCGCTTTACTCATCTCTTGCTTACAGCTTGTTTCCTTTCAGGGCTGCGTGGTGCAACAGGTTGAAGCCTTGTTGATTCTGGATGGTAAAATCGATGCCAGGGACCTCGGTGAGGGCTTCGATGATGCATTTGAAGTCGGCAGTGATGGCGTAATGAAGGGGGGTGTCGCCCGAAGAACCCTGAAGGGGCAGAGAAGGCGTCAACATAGCCAAAGTGTGTTGAATTCTCAATGTGCATTGTTTTACGTTTTTAAAAAATGCAACCTTCCACTCAAAACTGAACCCAAAAGCTAAAAAAAAAAAAAAAAATTCTTCTTTTTTGGGATGGGAGACCACTCAGAGAGGCTCAAGGGCTTCTGAGCTGTGATCCCCCAAACAGGAAGACTCACCGGCAAATTCACGTCACAGTTGTTTTCGCACATGGCTTTCACGACCTCCGTGAAGCCATGGTTGACAGAAACGTACAAGGCCGTACACCTGGCGACGTTCAAAATATTCGGGTTGGCCCCTTTGCTGACAAGGAGCCGGGCGACGTCCGCTTGATTCCTGGTTCGCACAAAAGTGTTAAGTGGAAAGACACAAGGGAGGGGAGGAGAAACGAAATAGAAATAAAATACTTCTCCTGCTACACCCATTTCTTTGGTTTCTTTAAAGGTGGAAAAAGGGAAGAATCAATTTATCGTCTGTCCGTCTGTCTATCTATCTATCTATCATCTATTGCAATAGCACTTATATACCGCTTCACAGTGCTTTACAGCCCTCTCTAAGTGGTACTGCCCCCAACAATCTGGGTCCTCATTTTACCGACCACAAAAGGATGGAAGGCTGAGTCAACCTTGAGCCGGTCAGGATCGAACTGCTGCCAGTGGGCAGAGTCAAGCCTGCAATGCTGCATTCTAACCACTGCACCACCAAAGCTCCTAAGAATGCTAAGCCATCTTCACCATCTACCCTCTACTCTTCTCCCATCCCATCTCCACTGTCACCAGCTCCCATTAAGTTAGAGTGAGAAATTGTTGTTGTTAGTTGCGAAGTCGTGTCCGACCCATCGCGACCCCATGGACAACGTTCCTCCAGGCCTTCCTGTCCTCTACCATTCCCCGGAGTCCATTTAAGCTCACGCCGACTGCTTCAGTGACTCCATCCAGCCACCTCATTCTCTGTCGTCCCCTTCTTCTTTTGTCCTCAATCTTTCCCAGCATTAGGCTCTTCTCCAGTGAGTCCTTCCTTCTCCTTAGGTGGCCAAAGGATTTGAGTTTCCTCTTCAGGATCTGGCCTTCTAAAGAGCAGACAGGGTTGATCTCCTCTAGGACTGACCAGTTTGATCGTCTTGCAGTCCAAGGGACTCGCGGGAGTCTTCTCCAGCACCATCGTTCAAAGGCCTCCATTCTTTGGCTCTCAGCCTTCCTTATGGTCCAACTTTCCCAGCCAAACATTGCAACTGGGAAAACCATAGCCTCGACTATCCGCACTTTTGTTGGCAGGGTGATGTCTCTGCTTTTTCGTATGCTGTCTAGATTTGCCATAGCTTTCCTCCCCAGGAGCAAACGTCTTTTAGTTTCTTGGCTGCAGTCCCCGTCTGCGGTGATCTTGGAGCCCAGGAAAATAAAATCTGTCACTACCTCCATTTCGTCCCCATTTATTTGCCAGGAATTGAGAGGGCCGGATGCCATGATATTCGTTTTCTTAATGTTGAGTTTCAAGCCAACTTTTGCACTCTCCTCCTTCACGCGCATCAAGAGGTTCTTTAGTTCCTCTTCACTTTCTGCCATTAGAGTGGTATCGTCTGCATATCTGAGGTTGTTGATATTTCTCCCGGCAATCTTAATTCCAACTTTTGATTCATCTAGCCCCGCCTTTCTCATGATGTGCTCTGCATATAAGTTAAATAGGCAGGGCGACAGTATACAGCCTTGCCGGACTCCTTTCCCAATTTTGAACCAATCAGTGGTGAGAGTGAGAAATAGGGGACCTTAAAGCTCAGCTGTTTTGACCCTCTTTAGCTGTTACCTAGCAGGCAACCATCCCTTCATGTTCCTGGAAGAAACTTAGCTATGTTAACTAAGGTCAGAAGTATAACTCTGAGGACATTAGCTTTTTTTCTCCTCATCCCTCCCTTCTTCCTTGTATGTCATGCCTTCTGAATTGAAACCAAGGTGGACATGGGTACGGAAAGTGCTTGTCATTTATTAAGTCTTATTTAGAAGCCTCCCTTTTTAAAAAAAAAAAAAGACCAGCCATTTCTTTTGGAAAAAGAGTCTCCCCCCGTGTCCCTTCTCACAGTTATGTCCCCCGCAAGGGGAGCACTGCCCCATAGCTCTCAGTGAGGGCCACTTACCCAAAGGCTGCGTAATGAAGGGCCGTGTCTCCTTCTTCATCCCACAGGTCGATGTTTGCGTGGGCTTGCACCAAGAGCTTCACCACTTCCACCTGCCCCACGTACGAAGCCACCTGCAAGGCCGTCCTGCCCTGGTTCTGCACGTCCACCTGGGGAAGGAATTTAGCACCTGTTACAGGATTGGCCGGCTGACCCTCTCAAGGCCAACTCTGGCTTGTTTAACAGGGCCAGCGCAGGCGAGGGGGTGTTGTTTCCCCCCCCCCCATTCATCTGAATCTGACCCAGGGAACGTTCCTTAGAGTAGAACTACTTGCCTTGTCGGGGTACTTCTGAATCAAGTCCCGAAGTTTGCTGATGTTCCCGTGGGCTGCCTCAACCACCAAGCGGCCTGGGCTGTCGGCCTCGCTTTTTTGGGAGAGTAACCGTCCCACCACGGACACCAAGGAACCTATGAAAAGGAACAAAAATACAAAAATATCACCAGCCAGTTGAGAGGGGCCAGCTCAGGGCTTCACGATCCAAACTGTCCAATTTGGGGGAGGGGGGCGGCACCTGGTTCGTATTTATGACGGTTGCAGTGTCCCCCAGATCATGTGATCCCCTTTTGCGACCTTCTAACAAGCAGTCGATGGGAATGCCAGATTCATTTAACACCCGTGCTGCTACTAACTTCACAACTCCAGTGATTCACTTAACAGCGGTGGCAAGAAAGGCCGTAAATCGGGGCAAAACTCACTTAACACATGTCTCCCTTGGCAACCGAAATTTTGGGCTCGATTGTGGTCGTAAGTCGAGGACTATCTGTATATTTAGAAGAGTTAGTAGTAAAAAAGAAAAAGAAGTCCATCAAAGACCACGGTGGCTGGACCCCATCAGAGCTTACACCAGCCAGAGCATGAAAAAACTCAAAGAAGCATGAAAGATTTGGTGAGAGTCAGACACGACTTCATATATAACCTCATCTTCATTTCCCAGACAATTTTAATGGAAAAGCTTTTGAAAATATCCGGTGCTGCACCCCGGCTAATTTCTGATGTACCAAATATTACAGAAAGGTGATTTCCCCCAAATTCTCCTCGCCCTCCGCCCCCCCCCCCTTTTTTGTGTGCATAGAATCGAGGTGAAAAGCTTTGCCCTCACTTTTCGACTCCCTGGTATCCTGAGTGGTCATCAGGTTTGCATCTTCCTCTCTCTGGTAGGCTGTCAGGCAGGCTGGGTTGAAGGTCCAGGACTGGCCGGAGAAAGACACGCGCAAATCTCCGTCCCCAAAGATTTTGATCACCTTACCGATGTGGCCCAGGATCTGTAAACCGGGAAAAAGAAACGGAGTTCGGAACGATCTCTTGCAGGCAGCCAAAACGAAGAGGGAGTGAAGAAAATGCGAAGATAATTTGTATTCTGGCCTCTCCTGTCAGCCCCTTGGTTCAGTTGAAAAGTTGTTGAGGACATGGTTGAAATGGTTTTAAATTTAGATCGATGCAAGGAAAGGGAGGCGGGGGGAAAGGTGTGTTAACGGAAGGGAGCTCACCACTGTCATCTCGTCCGTCCATTCTCCGTGACCGGCTTGCAGCTGTTTCACTGTTTCCATGTCGTCAATCACCCTCACCACATCGTCCACCCAGAAAGTGTTAAGCTACAAGGGAGAAGAAAGGATGGCAGATGTTTTACATTTTCTTGCTTGGGACTTGGGACAGAGGAAATGAGGAGATGGGTTTTGGGGTGTCCAACTCAAGGCCCGGGGGCCGGATCCGGCCTGTGGGGTGCTTAGATCTGGCCTGTGGGGCCACCCTGGAAACAGCGAAGGAGCGGCCTGCGGTGCCTCTGCCAGCAAAAATGGAGCTCGGGAGGGCCGCCCGTTTTCGCTGGCAGAGGGTTGCAGGAGGCCGTCGCAGCCGAAAACGGAGCTCGGGAGCCCATTTTCTCTGGCAGATCGCTCGGGCCACCACAGGCGCCCCCGACACGTGTGATGTCTAGCTGGCCATGCCCACCCTGGCCACGCCCAGCCCAGCCCAGCCCAGCCCCCCAAGGTCAAACACAACCCTGATGCGGCCCTCAATGAAATCGAGTTTGACACCCCTGCTCTAAACAGATGAATTCTCTAAACTGTGGGCATTCTCTAATGAGATTTCCTGGTGGTCTTCCTTCCCAGTGCTAAATACCCAACCTGGCTTAGCATTTTGAGATCGGCCAAGATAGGTTAGGAGCTACCTCCTGGCTGGGTTATATTTTACTAGGTATGATATTGATTTAACTCTTTCAAATCGGGTCTCTGTTCTACCCAAAGAGTTCTATTTTAAAGGGTACCGGAAGTCCTCGGCTTACGACCGCAGTTGAGCCCAAAGTTTCCTTTGCTAAGTGAGACAGTTGTTAAGTGAGTGTTGCCCCATTTTACGACCTTTCTTGCAGTAAGTGAATTGGTGCAGTTGTGAAGTTAGTCACATGGTTGTTAAGTGAATCCGTCTTCCCCATTGACTTTGCTTGTCAGAAGGGGATCACGCGATTCCGGGACACTGTAACCGTCATAAGTATGAGTTGACAAGCGTCTGAATTTTGATCACATGGCCATGGGGATGCTGCAGCGGTCCTTAAGTGTGAAAAGGGGTCTTAAGTCCCCTTTTCAGTGCTGTTGTAACTTTGAATGGTCACTAAGTGAATGGCTGTAAGTTGAGAACTACCTGTAATACATATTCAGCTCTACATAAAGGCCAGTGAATTATTTATTTAACTTAAGTCATGGTTATAGTGGGAGGGATTGGAAACCCACATTCTGAATTTTAGAATAATTTGCCAAAATGAACTTTACTCCACCTTGGTTAGAGCTCCAGGATGAAACGTCCAGCGAGTATCATTGTTGAACTGGACTCTCACGTCTCCTCGATCTGTGATCCTATGCACTGTTCCTGTCTGGCCAATGAACTTTGGAAGGAGGGTGGGAAGGAAGCGAAGAGAGGAAAGAAGCGTGAGGCGGGGAGAGGAAAACGGAAGATGCAAGGTGGGGGGGGAAACCCAACACCCCATCATCCTTGCCGCTTAAGAGCAGGCTGATCGTTCGGCATCGTCCTCTTGGTTGGCATAAAAGTGACCAATCGCACGTTTGTGAGAGATCCTGCCCTCTTCCAACAAAAGGGTGGACATTTGCACAAAACCCTACCTCGGCCATCTTGGGATTCCAGCCTCCGTGGCCCTCCTGCATCTCCCGCAAGATGTCGATGTCTAGGAGGCATTTCACCTTGTCTCCATGCTGGAATGGGTGCCCTTCCGTGCTCTCCTTTTTCTGCAACTCGGCTGGCTTGCCTGGAGAAGGACCAGGGACAGGCAAGGAGGGGAAGATTGAAAAAAAGACAAAAATATCAGATCTAGCTGGTTTTAAGGCAGGGGTGTCCAGCCTTGGCAACGTTTAAGACCTGTGGACTTCAACTCCCAGGCAGATACTTACAAACGACAGTCCGTTTCTATATGTTACATATTTTTACATAAATAAAGGGAGACTAGTATAGTTCTATTTCAAGCTATATAGCTCTCATCGGCTAGCCACACCCTTATGGGATTAGAACCTGGGCCACTTGCCTTGTTAGGCAAGTGTTTAAACCTCTGAGCCACAGGATTCTTCTCCCTATCTGCTTGATCCAGGGACAAGGATATATATATGTTTTTTTTTTCTCTGTTAAATCACCTGGTATACCCAAATATGGGAGGGAGCATACTGCTTCCTTTTTGCCTTTCGGCAAATATATGTGTATATATATGTATAACTATTCCAGTAGTTTTACCTGCAATTATATAAATATATTGCTACAGGTAAAACTACTGTAACACTCATATCAATCTCAGTTAGGTGTAAATTACAGTCTACAAGTGACAGCCACCTCTTCACTTGGGAAGGGACTGGATAACCACCCCCAGGATTCCCAGCAAGGTCCAGCTGATGATTATGGAAGCTGTAGTCCACTAGAGGGGGCCAGCTGTTTATGAGGAGGGGGCTGAGATTAAGGACAGCTGATGAATCCTTTAATATTTTTTTTTAAAGGTCCACACATACCTAATTTAGGGAGATGCTCCTTGTAATAAAACCCTCCAGATGCTTCTGTGATACATTTTAGGTCGACTTTCCCTTTGTGACCAACTCGGTAGACGTTTGTGGTACCATCAATCCAGGTGACACTGGCCACGCTCCGCCCCGTCTCCACATCCCAGCCACGGATGTCAACCACGCGCCCAATTTTGCCATCGCCACCTGTAGACAAGAGAATTGCTCAGTGTTCTTATATATATGTACATATATATATATATATATATATATATATCAGTGTTCACACACACACACACACACACACACACATATATATAATGTACACACACATACATACATATACATATATATACATACACACACACACACACATATATACACATATATACACACACACACACACATACATATATATACATACACACACACACAGAGAGACAGATATAGATATATATATATAGATACATATTATTCCAGCTGCCGAAACATTATCTTATCTTCATTTAAGGAACCAGCATTTTGGTGTATGAGTTTTATATTTCAGCACAAATTTAACCAAAAACCAGAAGAACATGGGCTGGAAAATATGTTCCTTTCCAGAATTTCCTGGACGATATGCGTAACTCCTCTTCACTATTCATGCTGTCCATATGTTAAGAGGGTTTCTGGCAAGTTTTGGGCCCAAAGTAGGAAGTGAATCCAAAGTCAGATTCTGAAGTTCAGCTTGTGATGCTTTTGAAAAGCTCTGAGTTTAGTTGGGACTTTTAATTTTTGCTTTGGATGAAAAAGAGATAAACTTGGCATCTATTTAATCTGCAAAGTGGATATAGCTATGGGATAAGAATAAAGGTGATTAGGGAGCCTTTAACAGGGTTAAGAAATCTAAAAGATTTTTTTTAAAGGCTTAGCAAATAAGCAGGAAATATACTGAAAAAAGAAGGAAGGGAAAACCCATAAAAATATACAAAGCATCTTTGGTTTCACACCTCAAGAGCTCTGCTGGAATTTATGATGTCATAATGCAAATGGCATCTGCCGAACTTTTTCCTTTAGAGCTTTATTGGAAAAAAATCAGACAGAAGTGCCCAGAAAGGTACATATCTGGGTCAGACAGACTGAGTTTTGCAAGAGAAAAAGGTACCCCAGAATCTTACTTCCACATTTATCCTGCTTCATTTAAAAAGACACAATAGAATTGTATCCACCCATCATGGTTAGCTTCTTCCCAGTTTCCCTCACTCTTCTGCTACCGTACTTGCAGTACAGGCTACCAGACAATTTGATCCCAATTTTTTTTCCAGGTTTACTAATATCAAAACACGTAGCGTAAAGCCTGAGGTATATCTGCCAGTATAACCCGAATCAAGTCAGAGGGGCAGTCAAATCAAATCGCTGGTCTGGGCTACCCAGTCAGCAAAATTGCCTTTTTTGGGGGGACAGATAAAAGTCTGATTGCTCCCCGCATGCAGAAGAAATGAAGCCTGCAAGGGATTCGTGCGGGGCATGCTATTTTTCTCAAGCAGGGATGTTAAAAAACAAAATAAGAAAATTCATTCTCTGGGCATTTGAAGGTTTATAAATGTTTGTCGAGGACGGGCAAAGGTTAAAAGGCAGCAATTTTTCTCAACGCATCCCTGAAGTTGATCTTTTCCCCCCCGAAGAAATTCAGCTGAAAAATTCTTACCATCCTGATTTCCCCATTCCCAGTCAGGCCCCCGGACGACTTTTGCATCTTGAAATATCCCCTTTAATGTAATGCGCGGCAAATTCTGTCGTGGGCTTACGGAGACTCTGGAAGGAAAAGCGTAAACCTCGGTTTTTTTCCATCTGTTGCATGGATGAGAGAGCAGTTTACCTCTGAAGCTGACATGATTCTGGGTCCTTTAATAAGGCTACGTATTCCACCTCTAGCAACATCAATCAACACTAGAATTGTGGAAAACAGGCTTTTTCCTCTTGCTGGGGCTTTTAAAAGTGAGTGTGTATAATATATTGTTTTTATTATATTTATTAAAGTTGTGTGTGTGTGTGTCTTGCTTTGTCTTTAAATTCTGGTCCTCATTTTTTCACCAAATTTGCATTGATGTCTATATATTAGTAGGTTAAAAACTGTATGCAAATCCTTCCTTCCTTCCTTCCTTCCTTCCTTCCTTCCTTCCTTCCTTCCTTCCTTCCTTCCCCATCTTTCTCTCTCTCCTTCCTCCCTCCCTCCCTCCCGCGCTTATGCTGTTGCAACCATTATCGCTTCTAAACTTAGCAAAGGACTAGGGGGGAGGGAAGGGTGAGATGGAATGCAGGCTTCAGACTTCAAGGAAGAGAGCTGTGAGAGCCAAGGACTTATCTGCAGGTCTTGGCCAAGACCAGAGACTCTTTCTCATAACAATACAATGAGACTCAATTGGATAATGTGACCTACACTAATAGGGGGGAGGAAGAATTCTATGTTGTAACTATGTGGGTTTGCGCGGGAATTAGGTAGTGCTGGTTTTGACCTCAACAGTACCGAAATTATGTACTAATAAAGTGTTGCAATGAGACATTGGCAGGTCTTGAGTGTATTTGCTTTAGTTGGGTTCGTCAGTTGGGACGTTGACACTACATTTATCACCAACGCTCTTAAAAAGCTGGAGGGGGGGAAGGTTTGTCTCTCCACAGAAGCCAGTCTGGGAGAGGGTGGGCGATCGAGTGGACTTACGGTTGCGAGTGGGCGGTTTCATAGCGCTCAAAGGCATGGGATAGGTCATGCTTGTTGCTCATGTAGCAATGCAGGCACAGGTCATAATCAAAGCAGACTTTGCACTTCCATCGCATTCCACGAATGCCGTGTTTCTTGCAACAATCGCAGATGATGTTAGGGTGGCGGACCCCTACGGGAAGAGTAAAAACATACTTTGGGTTACAACAGAGTCAAAGGTAGAAAGATGCTTAAGTGGGAAAGGTTAAAAAAAGGGGGGGATATTGGCAATCGTTCACACCAATAATAGGACAAGACCAAACCATATGAATGATAGGAAACCATATGAATGATAGGACAAGACCAAACCATATAAATGATAGGAAACCATATGAATGATAAGAAACCATATGAATGATAGGAAAACATATGAATGATAGGACAAGACCAAACCATATGAATGATAGGAAACCATATGAATGATAGGACAAGACCAAACAATATGAATGATAGGAAACCATATGAATGATAGGAAATCATATGAACTGTAGGACAAGATGATTTCTGGTTGCCCTGAGAAACTAATTACAGGTAGTCCTCAACTTACAACAGTTCATTTGGTGACCGTTCAGTTACAACAGCACTGAAAAAAGTGACTTATGACCATTTTTCACACTTATGACCATTGTGGCATACCCATCATCACGTGAACAAAATTCAGAAGCTTGGCAACTGACTCATACTTATGACTGTTGCAGTGTCCCGGGGTCATGTGATCCCATTTTGCGACCTTCTGACCAGCAGACAACGGCGAAGCCAGATTCATTTTACAAAAGTATTACTAACTTAACAACTGTAGCGATTCACTTAACACGTGTGGCAAGAAAGGTCGTAAAATGGGGCAAAATTCACTTAACAAATGTCTCACTTAGCAACATAAATTTTGGGCTCAGTTGTGGTCTACCTGCACAGGTAAATGCAACATTGCCAAGGATGCACTGCCTGAAAAGAATTGGCAAAATCTGGGAGAAGAACTGGATGTAAAAAGAGAAGTGGAAAACAGTTTCTGGCCCTGGATGGGTTCAGAAACTATAATAATAATTAAAAGATTAGCATGCGGTGTGAACTCCACCAATCTCCAACAAACCATGATAAAAACAATCCCCGGTTTACAAATAACCTCAAGCCCTACACTTCTACCTTGATTTCTGGAGCTGCCAAACCAAATCTTTCATTTTCTCCTAGGAAACCAACCAGCAGATTACAACTTTGGGGATTGTAAACCAGGTTTGTGGATGGGGACATTTCAGTTGTTCTATAAGGGAGCTTTGGCCCTCTTTGATATTACAGAGGTGAAAACTGGTTGTTTTGAGGTCCCTCCAGATTATCTAGGAGAGAAGCAAAGCGATAGCAAGAACACTGCAGTCTCCTGGGTGGGATTGCTGATCTGAGTCTCTTTGGATTGTTTGGACTACAACCCCCATAAGCCCCCAAGAGCAAGAATTGCTGGGACTTGCAGTCTGTCCATAGGTGAAGCTGTGCATCCTTGATTTATGTCACTAATCCTGGAAGAAGGTAGGGAGCTGAACCTTAACTCTTCTTCCCGCAGGGAGATCACAGTTTCAGTTGCAAGGATTTACAGGAAGAGCTGAGAAACCTCCCAACGTAACTCGTAATTCAGGCTTGAAGAAGGCAGAGGGGAAAAAAGTACCTATTTGTGCATTATCATAGAGCAGAAGATCGTACGCTCCCTGGAAGCCAGTCCGGTAATTGGTGCGAGTCCCGTGATCCCACTGGACCACCACGGTTTTATCAGGGGTCGCTGGGCTGCCCTGCCGGCCGATTTCCACCACCGTCCCCACGTTGCCCTCGCCGTTGTCCTGGTTTCCCCACCTCCAGTCAGCCCCACGGACCACCCGCATGCCAATCTGCATGCTCGCGTAGGGGTCCAAGTCCATCGCTGGGCCGGGGAGCCTCAGCTTGGCCACTGGCGGGCGGATGCACTCTGTAGAGAAGAAAACATGGACGATGCCTAGAGAAGTTGGGGGTGGAAAAAAAATTGTTATTGTCTCTTTTCTGCAGAGATTGAAAGCAGTCTTTATTTTAGCCTCACAGCAACCCTGCAGGGTAGACTAGGCTGAGAGGGTGATTAAGCCTGAGCCTGAAATTGAATCCAGATCTTGCCAGCCCAATTATAACAATAGCATATACCACTTCACAGGGCTTTTACAGCCCTCTCTCCAAGCGGTTGACAGAGTCAGCCCTATTGCCCCCAACAATCTGGGTCCTCATTTTACCCACCTCGGAAAGATGGAAGGCTGAGTCAACCTTGAGCCTGGTGAGATTTGAACTGCCAAATTGCAGGCAGCCAGCAGGCAGCAGAAGTAGCCTGCAGTACTGCACTCTAACCACTGCGCCACCGAGGCTCATCGTGGCCCATTCTGCTTCTCAGAATGACATTTCACTTAAACCAAGCATTGTTAAATAAAATTAAAAGTAAAGATTTTATCATAAATAAAACTGGAAGGGGCTACTAAGGTCATCTAGTCCTACCCACTCTGCTCAGAGCAATGAGCTAAATTGAGGTGTCCCCAATGAACACATGGGCCAACTCTACTCCAACTCATCCAGGAATCACAGCATCAAGCCTGGCTTGATGGTGGCTTATATTCTGATTTGGGTAGAACATTTGCAAACCAAGAATGAATTCTAGTTTCACACAACCTGTAACCCTTGGGCTTTGCCAAAAAAAAGATTCCCATCCTAACATGACGTCTCCCAGCCATGCATGCCTAGCTGTCCACTGTGATGCTTCAAAAGGGGGAAAGAAAAGTTACACAGAAATTATTTTAGCTTCATCTTCCCTCATTTTTTTTCCTTTAAAAAAAAAAATCTGGCCTAAAATTAGACCAGGTCCTAAAATTATTTCAACCCGGAGGGCACCTTGCCTCTTCCGCATTACACCAAGTGTAAAAATAACTCGGCATAAGTAGCGGCTTCACACACCCGCTCCGTCACATTTCAGAAGTCAGAGGTAGGCTGGGCTGAATGCCTTCAGCAGGTTTTTCTTTTGAAATGCAAGAGCTGGAGTCATAAATTAAAAACAACGGGTGGCTGCCTTATAACTCCTTCGCTTCAAGGGCCTGCTTTTGATAAAAATAGACGAGAGAAGGTCACACACCGTTTGATTTCAAAAGGAAACAAAAAAAAAACCCTCAAGAATGTCTTACAATTTTCCTTAACGCAGGATCCAACTTTCTGGCTTTGGCATGCGGTCTGAAATCGAGGGGCAAAGATGTTTTTCTACTGTAGCATGTAACGGGGGCGCGCTAAAAAAAAAAAAAAGAGCATTTGAAAAACAAAATATCTGGGATTTATTAGGTGAAATAAGACCCGTTTAGCCAAGCAGAATTGATTTTCTGCTGATCGTCGGGCTTCTCTGCCCGGTGTGTTAATAGCAATAGCAATAGCACTTAGACTTATATACCGCTTTACAGTGCTGTACAGCCCTCTCTAAGCGGTTCACAGCGTCAGCCTATTGCCCCCGACAACCTGGGTCCTCATTTTACACACCTCGGAAGGACGGAAGGCTGAGCCAACCTTTAGCCGGTGAGATTTGAACCGCCGAACTGAAGATATAGCAGTCAGCTGAAGTAGCCAACAGTGCTGCACTCTNGAACCGCTTAGAGAGGGCTGTAAAGCACTATAAAGCGGTATATAAGTCTAAGTGCTATTGCTATAGTGCTATTGCTATTTGAACCGCCGAACTGCAGCTAGCAGTCAGCTGAAGTAGCCTGCAGTACTGCACTCTGACCACTGCGCCACCTCGGCTCTTTCGCTTCTCACCCAAGAAGCATCTTCAGTTGGATGGTACAGATTAACAGAGTTGGAAGGGACCTTGTAGGTCATCTAGTCCAACCCCCCCACCCAAGCAGGAAACCCGACACCATCTCTGACAAATGGTTACTGCGCCACCTCGGCTCTAGGCGAACCCCCAATCAGAAGTAATGAGATACACTATCTGCCACCACATGTCGGTTATATGCTGTTGCCATTGTATGTCAACAATACCCCAACAGTGAGAAGATACCGAATGAGTTGTCAAAAAAAGGGAGGGAATGAACATCTCAGACTGCAGGCAGTCCTTCAACTTACGACCGCAATTGAGCCCAACATTTCTGTTGTTTGCAGAGACATTTGCAAAGTGAGTTTTGTCCCATTTTCCTGCCACAGTGAATTGCTGCAGTTGTTAAGTCAGTCACACGGTTGTTAAGTGAATCGGGCTCCGCCGCTGACTTTGCTTGTCAGAAGGTCGCAAAAGGGGATCACATGACCCTGGGACACTGCAACCGTCGTAAGTACATGCCAGTTGCCAAGCATCCGGATTTTGATCGTGTGACCATCAAGATGCTGCAATGGTCATAAATGTGAAAAACAGACGTAAGTCACTATTTCCGTTACCATTGCAACTTCGAACTAAATGAATGGTTGTAAGTTGAGGACTAGCTGAACAATGTAGGCATAAATATTAGAACATCAAGCTCTTCCTCCTCCTCCTCTAGATAAAAAGTTATACAAAAGAAGAAAGGAAGGAATTTTGGTCAAGTCCACAAAGAGGTTTTCAAATCAAGACTGGCTATCATGCTTCAGCAATTTTATTTTTCTTTATTTAAAGGCTTTGTACGGCCACCCATCTTAAATAACTCACACCACAGTGGATTCCACACTCGGCAAGGGGGTTGGACTAGATGACCTCTAAGATCCTTTCCAATTCTGGGATTCCAGTTCGGGCATGTTAGGATTTCCAGAGAGGAAAAGGAAACGGCAGCTCAGCCACTTCTCGGGCTGTATTGAAGGCTGGCCCTACCTTTTCACACTTGTTCCTCGCCTGTGCTTGCAATTGCAATTAGACATGATCTCCAACTGGCTTTAATCAAAGTTTGAGACAAACTGAGAAAGACCCCCGGAGGGTTTTAGGCAAACTGTGGGAAAAATAAACTTCCTTTCTTCCCAGAAAGGGAAGGAGGGGGAATGGAAAATTAATTCTTAGAAAGCCACATTTTTACAAAAAAGGTCTCTATGGGTGTCATATTCATACTGCTATATTCATATAGTGGCGATAAAAAACTTAGTGCGCAGATCTGCTTTCCAGATTACCGTTCGCTTCAAAATATCAAGAGGGAGCTTTTTTTTTTTTTTTTACAATAGGAAGCTTTTTAAACCGAGAAAACCATTAAAAACCCAACCCTTAAAGAGGGATTAAAACTGGCAGGAGTTAAACATTTCAAACCCGCAAGAGCTTAATCTAGTTCTCCCTTATCGTACAAAGCAAGAAATAAAACAGCTGGGATGGAACAAATTTTGTAAAGGGAGAGGCAGAGTGATATGGAAATACATGATTGGTTTGCGGTGCAGGAAAGAAACTAAATTTTAAAAAAAAACACTTCCAAATTTTCAGATGTGTAATTAAAAATAGCACAGAAGCAAGCAAGCTCCAGGTTCCCACGCATTATTTATCTGTTCCGGAAGTGAAAAGTAGGTGAAAGAAGAGGAGGACCAAAAAGAGAACCAATTTAGCATACCGTTGCATTACAAATTGGTCGGCATTTCCAGGAAGCAACTACACTGGGTTTTTCCCCTTTACTATTCTGTATAGCTTCAAGGTACAGTACGTTTTCTCAAACACACAAAGTGCCTATTTGTGTGTGTGTGTGTGTGTGTGTGTGTGTGTGTGTGACTTCCTGCTAGCCCATGATCACACCGTTCTATTTCAAACAGGTGATCCAGCAAACGATATTTAATTTGAGAATATCATTTCCCAGATTCGATATAGGGATAGAAGAAATAGTAGCTAAAGCTTTAAGGATTGGAGAACCCTTAAGGAAGGATGGAGGGAGGATGGTGGTTCCAGACCTTAAGGACTAGTAGCTTGCTTTTTTTTTCCTTTCCTGGTTTTATAAATACTCTTAGGTATCTATTGCAGAAGCTCTAGGTTAGCAAAGACCTTTGATTAATAAGCATTGTCTGCAAACTACTGAACATTCTCCAAAAATATTCTAAGCCAATCCCTACTCAAATCAAGCCCAATTCAGATATATAATGTAAAAAAAAGAAAAAGAAATAAAAGAACAAGAGCATTACAGGTAGTCCTCGATCTACAACAGTTCGTTTAGTGACCATTAGAAGTTACAACGGCACTGAAAAAAAAATGACTTACAACCGTTTTTCACACTTATGACCATTGCAGCATCCCTATGGTCATGTGATCAAAATTCAGATGTTTGTCAAGTGACTCATACTTATGACGGTTGCAATGTCCCAGGGGTCGCATGATCCCCTTTTGCAACCTTCTGACGAACAAAGTCAATGGAGAAGGCAGATTCACTTAACAACTGTGTTACTCATTTAATTAGTGCACTGATTCACTTAACAATTGCAGCAATAAAAGTCGTAAAATGGGGCAAATGTCTCACTTAGCAACAGAAATTTTGGGCTCAATTGTGGTCGTAAGGCAAAGAATACCTGTGAACATGGAAAAAATACTGTTTCCATAAATACAGGAAAATGTATTCAGTCGTTCTTTACATTTTCAACATGCTAAGCCCAGAGGCTTCTAAGCATATCCTCACAACAATAAGGACTGGAAACATGATTCTCTAGAAAGTTGAGGGAAAAAAATCATGTGGTTTTCTTCCTGGAAAATGTATTCAGTCATTCTTTACGTTTTCAACATGCTAAACGTTACCCAGAGGCTTCTAAGCATATCCTCACAACAATAAGGACTAGAAACATGATTCTCTAGAAAGTTGGGGGGGGGGAAACCCACGTGGTTTTCTTCCTGCAACCCACAGGTTTTAACACAATTAAGACATCATTACCCAGAAACAAACTTATCAGAAATTACCTCTTATGACAGAGCTTGCAATCTTTTGCTGTTTTAAGGCTTCCACAGATGACAGCCTGTTGCAGATTTCGGCTAAACCTTCAGTTTACATCCCCCTAAAAGATGGGAAAAGAGAGGTTTAGAGAAAAGACACTCTTGTGCTTAGAAAAGAAGCAATCTTTTGGAAAGATCCTGCATTCCAAAACAGGAGGCTTCTTTAACAACAACAAAAACAATATTTTCAGTTTCAAAGTTGGGAAATTATAAAATCAAATTAAAACCCGATGCCGTTTGGAAATTTACTGGACTGATACCCAGTAAAGGGGAAGGGGGAATGAAGTGAGGGCTGAAAATCCAAAGGTGCCAAGGTCTCCTCGGCATTCCTTTTTTTTCAACCACTGCAGAATTGTGGGATAAAGGAGGATCTGACAGCCTTCCAATGAATTTGCAAAGGTTTTATAAGGCAGAGAGAAGGCCTTTAAAAAAAAATATTATTATTCCTTCCTGGGAACAAATGCAGTTCATGTTTACGAGGCCTCCCCCTTCTCTTTCACCCACTTTGGTCCCAAGCAGGTGGGAAAACGGGTTTCTTTGCAGACCCCTACACTTGTCAAACAGGCCTGTTTGGATGGAGCAATTTTGCCAGAACAAAAAGGGGGGGGGGCTGGTATATCGAGGTCAGACAGGAATGGGGTGGTGGGTCTTCCTCCATTCTGGCACTCCTCCCCCTCAAATGACCAGCTGCAGATCACAGGGGGGGGAGATGTTTCCCCTCAAAAGAGGCAGAACCAAAACAGCAGCAGGGAACTCAAGGCATTTCAAACCCAGATTTAAGCCCAGCTTTTCAGCTCCACGGACTCATCCAGAGACGCGCCCTCTGAATAGATAACAGATAGCCCTCAACTTACGACCACAACGGAGCCCATATTTTCTGTCGCTAAGCGAGAGTTAAGTGAGTTTTGCCCCATTTTACCATCTTTCTTGCTGCACTGGTTAAGTGAATCACTGCAGTTGTTAAGTTAGTCACCCGGTCGTCGTTAAGTGAATCTGGTTCCCCCCCCCCATCGACTATGCTTGTTGGAAGGTCAAAAAAGGGGATCCCGTGACCCCGGGACACTGCGACCGTCATAAATATGAGTCGGTTGCCGAGCATTCAAAAAAATTTTTAGTGCCATTGTAACTTCGTATGGTCACTAAACGAATCGTTGTAACCAACATGCTTCTTTTTAAAAAAACCCAATCAATCAATCAAGCAAGCAAGCAAGCAAGCAAGCAAGCAGGAAACTCCACCCCTCCTCCTTTAGCTCCACCCCTTTCCCTTTGTCCCCACCCCCTCTTCATCTAGCCCGCCCCCTCAACCCCATCTACATCATCCAAGCTATGGCCATTCCTTCAAAGGAAGCATTTTCTGCACCATTTAGCAATTCTGGCTTTTTTTGAACTGGCTTTTTTCCCCCCTTTTGGACTGAAAAAACTGACACATGGATTTGATACAACACAGAGTTCTTTGGGAAGCAACACATTGAAAGTAGGAGCTTTTGTAGCAGGTTAGACTGAGTTTGCAAGTCGTGTGTATTTTGCATCTGTTCAGCAACTTACCTCTGCGTCCATTCTGAACCTGAACTCTGCCTGCTTTTTTCAATTATTGATGTCTGATCGTGTTAGCGTTTTCATGAAATGTTGTAGTCTGTTTGCCTTTGTGCCGGGGTGTAAAGCAGTTCAAAACAAGCCAAGCCCCACAGCACAAGAATGGCGAGCAATTTCTACAAAGCAGTGACGATCCTTAACAGGTTGACAAATTCGGCAAAAATAAAGAGATTTTGCAGGCGTTTTCCTGCATCTTTTGGTGCTTCCAATTGTGTCAGGAGTCCGCAGGGTTGGGAAACTTGAGCAGGGGTTGAGCATGACTAGTTTTCGGACAGGAGACCACAAGGAAATCCAGGCCATGGCGTTAAAAAGCCCAAGGGGATTTTTAACTTTGCTGTCCCCTATCAGAGGACGAAGCATTCCTTCGGGAAGATAAGTCATCTTTAGCTTCAACAATTTGTTTCGAGCAAAAGAGATTGCCGAGACAAAACTAGCTCACACATCAGCTACCGAGGCTGCAATTTAAGCTGACAATGTTGCAAGCAATCAAATCAAATCTCCTGTGGTTTTACTTTTAGGTGGAACAACAACAACAACAACAACAACTGCTCCTCTCTGTCATATATTTTTAATCTCTACCAGTGGAGTTCACGAGAGGCAATTTAGAAAGCTCGTCAAAATTTAGGAAGAAACCTGGAAAGCAACATCTCTATCCTGCTCACGTGTCGAGGCTGAGCCCTTGAAGATAGGACAATATGTGGAATGGCCTTCATAGTCCCACCAGTTTATTTAAAAAAAAAAATATCAGTGTGTATTCATGTGACTGTAAAAAGTGGCAATAAAAAATGATAATGATGATATTAGAAATGACCAAAAATGCAGGGCACCGCACCGAACAAATATTATGGTGGCCCCAAAGCTGCAATTAAAATGTGGTGCAGGTAAAAATCTCAGTCATGGGGCATACCCACTGGGATTTTTTTTTTCTTACCAAGCCCTCTGGGGTTGGGGAGAGGTTAACTGGGAGAAAACTGCATATAGTTTATGATCCATTTTTCCGCTGAGAATCACAAGAAGCAAATTCCTTTGTGTCTTGGTTCTGGGCAACAGATCGCACAATCCTCTGTAAGTTGGGGCCTACAGATCTCAGGCAATTCAGAATGACAGAATTGGAAGGGACCTTGGAGGTCTTCTAGTCCAGCCCCTTGCTCAAGCAGGAGACTCTATACCATTTCAGGCAAATGGTTGTCCAGTCTCTTCTTAAAAACTTCCAGTGATGGAGCACCTCCAGTGTTGGAGCATTCACAACTTCTTGTGGCAAGCTGTTCCACTGGTTGGTTGTTCTGTCAGGAAATCCCTCCTTAATTCCAGGTTGCTTCTCTCCTTGATGAGTTTCCATCCGTTGCTTCTTGTCCTGTCCTCAGGTGCTTTGGAGAATAGGTTGACCCCCCCTCTTCTTCGTGGCAGCCCCTCAAATATTGGAACATTGCTATCGTACCATAAATTCAGAAAAAGTCTTGGGAGTTGGAAGCAAGTCAAGGCATTAGGAGCCCGAAGAAGCAGGGGAAATTCACCATTAGTTGCGAAAAAACATTGCCCTTCATCCTGTATGTATCAAGAGGGGGGTGGGTGGTTGTGAGGTGTCCTCCTTGTCTCCTGCCGGCTTTGTGGATATTTCTGGTTGCTTTCTTGACCGCATGCAGAAGTGGTTTGCCAGTTTTTCCCAAACAGCCTTTGTCCGATTCTCTGGTGTGACCCCATTTGGTTTCCTGAGGTTGGCCGAGGTCAATTTTGTGCTGCCATCTGCGATAAGCTAACACAACCCTGTCAATACGCCATGAAGGAATTATCCAGATCTTGTATATGGCATTAATTATTGATTTGATTTTTTATCCTGCCTCAATCTCAGGGAGTTACATCACGGTAAAAACCTCCACAGAATTACGACAACGTACGACCCAAATTGCAGACAGAACCAAAGTTGGAGGGGGAAAATGACCATAAAAGAGCAGGAGATGCGATGGACAGTCTTCATTATTGAATTTAGTTTTAATTAATTTAACTTGCTGTGTTCTGTTTTAATCCGAGTGGTGGCAGCTCAGAGTCAGCTCTGACTGTATCACACAGCTTGTAATCCCTGCAAAATAAATTTGGCAGGCGGAACTCCCTGCCACAAGATTGACATGATGTTTCCTAAAGCGATGAAACAGAACTGCCCCTTTACAAGGCTTTTCAGGTTGCCACCAAAACCGCAACAGTATGTTCATCTCCTCACAAGACGTTGAACTGGACTCGGAGGAGACCTTACCCTTATCGTTGATATGTATTTTTTGGGTTTTATACACCAGAATTATAAGACATTACAGTACTGAAAAATTAAAGTTGGAAAAAGGGAGGCAGGCAGATTGAAGGGTCCACTTCTTCAACTAATGGGATTTTTTTTAAAAAAAGTAGCAAAGCCAAGGAATTTTGCAAGAGAATCGACAAGAGCAATATGTTCCATAAAGACTCTGATAAACTCTGAACGCTCACTGATGGAACATTCTTAAGAAATCTATATTCTTCAGCCCTTCAATGTGAGTTTCGGCACTAAGGTTTTCCAGTAATCACACACACACACCCCATAGAAAAAGGGTGGAAAAACAAGGTTGGCTCTGCACTCCCCTTCCAAAAAAGCAAATACATGATTCATGCAGGATCAACAGGTTTCTTTCCAGGCTATTTTGTTTAAAAGCGCTATCTCTGATACCATCTGCAAAGACAGGAGGGGGGGAATTCCAGCAGGATCTCAGCAAAAGCATCTTCAACAGTGACCCAGAGGGACCAGTTTTCAAACCCTGAAACTTTGTGGAAAACAGACTGAGAAAGGGACTCTGTGTGTGTGTGTGTGTGTGTGTGTGTGTGTGTCCACCCCAAAGAGGATGCCAGGCCTTGGAAAAAGTGAGGGGCCCAACCTTGCCCCTCTCTTTCTCTCTCCATTGGACCGAACCAGCCAGCCAGGTGGTGACCAGGAACCAGAGGAAGGGGAGGAAAGGCAAGGCAAGGCAAGGACGGTTGGTTGGGCTCGGAAGCAACTTCAACCCAGAGCAGATTGGGGGGAATGTGAGGGGGGGGGAAGAACTCTATAACTGTCTGGTTTGGTTCTGCAACCCAACAAGACAGACACAGACTTCAGAGGATAATCAGAACTGCAGAAAAAACAATTGCTACCAACCTGCCTTCCATTGAGGACCTGTACACTGCACGAGCCAAAAAGAGAGCTGTGAAAATATTTACAGACCCCTCGCATCCTGGACACAAACTGTTTCAACTCCTACCCTCAAAACGACGCTATAGAGCACTGCACACCAGAACAACTAGACACAAGAACAGTTTTTTCCCGAATGCCATCACTCTGATAAACAAATAATTCCCTCACCACTGTCAAACTATTCACTAAGTCTGCATTACTATTACTATAAGTCTTCTCATCGTTCCTATCACCCATCTCCTCCCACTTATGACTGTATGACTGTAACTTGTTGCTTGTATCCTTACGATTTATATTAACATTGATTGTTTCCTGATTGCTTATTTGTACCCTATGACAATCATTAAGTGTTGTACCTTATGATTCTTGACAAATGTATCTTGTGTTTATGTACACTGAGAGCATATGCTCCAAAGACAAATTCCTTGTGTGTCCAATCACACTTGGCCAATAAAGAATTCAATTCAATTCAATTCAATTCTCCTATTCCCATTCCCATTCCCATTCCCATTCCCATTCCATTCCATTCCATTCCATTCCATTCCATTCCATTCCATTCCCTGTCCATCCAAGATAACGCGGGACCCCATCCTTTCTCCTCCTCCTCCAAGCCATGCCAATCCGCAGCTCGGCGGTAGCGTTGGAATCATCATCATCGTCATGACCATCATCATATCATCATCATCGTCGTCGTCATCATCGCAAACACGCTAAAACAAGAAGCAAGCGAAGGGAACGCGGGAGACCATCCGCCCGGCCAAGGGGAGGCAGGGGGCTTTCTCGGCCTCCCTTCCCCCAACCCCAGAAGGGTTGCCAACTTTCCTAAGCCGGCCCTGCAGCTGCGATAAGACCCCTGGGAGTGAGAGGGAAGGGATGCCCCGAGCAAACCCCGGACTGCGCCGCTGGGATCAGCTGACCACCTTTGTCTCCAGGCCCCGTCTGCGCTGCAATGGAAAACTTACAGCAAAGTTTGCGGCCAAAGCCAAGCTTCTAGTCCTCTCCACGCCCTGGTTTGCGCTCACGCTTCCCTTCCGTCAGCTGTTTCCCTTGGCAGGCCTTCGGGCTTCCTCTTCCTCCTTTTTCTCCCAGGCGCAAACAAGCCGTCCTGAACACCCACCCACCCACCCACCCGCCTCTCGTTTCGGTGTATGGCGTGCGTGCTTCTTCGCCCCTTTTCTTTTCCAATTACCAGCCTGCAAAGAGCAACGCCTTCTGGGAACGGTAGTTCCGACCAGCTGCTTGCCCGGCAAGCTTCCAGGCGGCCCAGAGCGAAGACTCCACTTCCCAGCATGCTCCGCGGCCAGGTTTCCTTCCCCCCCCCCTCGGCCCGGGGCGGTTTCCCACGCCAGTGACTCTGCTTTTGTCTCCGATGCTGGAAGATTTGGGGGAAAGTCAAACAAAGGGCGCCCTCTGGCGGGAGTCTTTGTTTTAGCAGGAGCGACTCTGTTTTTAAGCGGAAACGAGAGAAAGTGGGGGAAAGTCACAGGAGAGGAAAAGAGGGAAGCGACAGAGACAGGAGAGAGAAAAGAAGGGAAAAAAGTCGAGGGAAAAAAGAGGGATGGGGGGAAAAAGAAGGAAGAATGGAAATATTCTTAAGCCAGAACATCTTAAGAGCTGTGATTCCAAAATCTGCAACCAATCTGCAATGTTTAAAGTAATAGAAAGTAGGTCATTTACTAAATCCATGTTTGCAGAGAGGCCTCCCATAAACTCAGTCTAATGTTGGGCCAATGTCAGGGAAATCAAATTTGGGGCTGCTTGGTTATGGCTGCAGCCACTCCTCCGGCAAATTGATCCAAAATTTGCCGAAAAAGTTACGGAGGATTGGGAGGGGGGGGGAATGAAAACGTTTAGCAAAAACCAACTCCCAAGCATAGAGACACTTTTACTTCTCAAATATGCTGCCGCCCTTAGGTCAGAAATCTGATCCTGTATACATCCAAGGAGATCGATCTGGATGAACACTGGGGATCTGAGCTAAGAGGACCACGAATCTTGAACAATGCTAGCCACTGAAATGATTATAACGTTCCTTTTAATCATCCTTGCTTGTTCTTCCTCTATGGCTACTAATCCTAACGATCAGATGCTGTTTCTAGTCCAATCCTGGTTGAATTAAAAAAAAAAAGGAATAAAGGAGAGAAGGAAAAGAGATGGTTTCCATTAACATTTAGCATCAGGAATGCAGTTAGTTACCTGACTTGTCTTGACACTGTAGCCTGTAGGGCTAAATTTGCCTCTGAAAAGTGTACGTCGGAAGAAGTTTTACGAAGCTTGGCATAATCTGCTCAGTTTGTTAAGAAGAAGGATGGGGTAGCAATAGCCACTTATATGCCACCCCGTGGTGTTTTACAGCACTCCCTGAGCAGTTTACAGAGTCAGCCTATTGCCCCCAACAATCTGGGTCCTCATTTTACGGACCTCGGGAGGATGGCACGCTGAGTCAACCTTGAGCCGGTGAGGATCATCGAACTCGGGGCAGTGCGCAGAGTCAGCCGGCAATACTGCAGTCCGACCACCACGGCACCACGGCTCAGTAAAATGCATACCTTTTGTCCCAGCGGTGAAATCTACTTACCTTCTCTACCGGTTCGGAAGCACTGCGCATGCGCAGAACGCTTTGCGCATGAGCAGAGGGTTAAAAACAAGAAAATGGCGACGTCCGGGCGGAGCCTCCCGCTGCCACCGCTACCGGTTCTCCGAACCCCCGGTGGCCGCCGCTACCGGTATGCCCAGACCGGGCCGAACTGGTAGCATTTCACTCCTGGTTTGTCGGCTGCAGGGGTGGGAAAGTATGGCCCCTTTGCAGTCTGTGGACTTCAACTCCCAGAATTCCGGAGCGAGCCATGCTGGATCAGGAATTCTGGGAGTTGAAGTCGAAAGGTCATAACGGGGCCATACTTGCCCATCCCTTGTCTACTAGTAAGTAGCCCCTCTCTAAGTTTTTTTTTTTCCCCTGAAATTTGCTGGCTTTTTCAATCCCAGGAGGCTGTCAAAACGCCAAAGGTTATCCGTTCGAATCCAGGACTTTCCCTTTGGCAGAGAAATAAAGCTTTTGTGTAATGTCCTCCCCCCCCCCGCTCCTCTGCTTTCCAAAGGGATAATAAAATTGACAAGAGCCATTCATCTACCTGCTTTTCGAGGCAAAAACCTGTCATCTCCTAGACACAGTACATTATGTCATTCCACTGATCGAACCTGAAATAGTTTCCTGATCAGTCTGCTGAATTTTGAGGCACATGAACACTCGTGCCTCAAAACCCCCAAAGAGCAGGGATCAATGATTCCTGAAGATAGAAGTTCATTTAGTGGTCATTCGAAGTTACAGTGGCACTGAAGAAAAGTGACTTACGACCATTTTTCACAATTATGACCCTTGCAGCATCTCCCTTTGGTGATGTGATCAAAATTCGGACGTTTGGCAACTGGCTCATATTTATGTGGCAGTGTCCCCGGGGTCATGGGATCCCCTCTTGCGACCTTCCGACAAGCAAAGTCAAGGGGAAAGCCGGATTCACTTAACGACGGTGTTACTAACTGAACAACTGCAGGGGTTCACTTAACCCCTGCGGCAGGAAAGGTTGTAAAATGGGCAAAATGCACTTAACCTCTGTCTTACTTAGCAACAGAAATTTTTGGGTCGTAAGTCGAGGACTATCCGTAGGAAATTGGGGAGCTTGAGTAAACAAGATTGCACACATCAGCCGGGGGGGGGGACGACCAAGCAGGGATGGTTTTCACTTACCTTCCCTACTGGTTCGCAAATGTGAGTGCACACTCGCTTCGCTCTCCCGCGCCACTTCTGCACGGCCACCCGAGCATGCGCTTTACTCGCACGTGAGCCTTCCGCGCATGCGCCCAGCCTCAAAAACGTGCACAAATAGGATAGCATAGAGCCAGGGCGGGTGGGCGGGCCCACCTGTGATTTCCGCTACCGGTTTGAGCGAACCGGTCCGAACGGCTGAATACCACCTCTGGAACCAAGGCAATAAATGCAATATGGCCTGGCAAATTTTTAACCACTGGAGTTAAAGGAGGAGGTGCACAGGTTCGCCTGGTGCACCAATTGCGACCCTACTTGGATCAAGAGGCTCTCCTCACAGTCACTCAGGCCCTTGTCACCTCACGGTTATATTATTGCAATGCGCTCTACATGGGGCTACCCTTGAAGAGTGTTCGGAGACTACATTGGTCCAGAATGCGGCTGCGTGAGCTGTTATGGGTACACCTAGGTACACCCATATTACACCAATTCTCCGCGAGCTGCACTGGCTCCCTATTGGTCTCCGGGCACAATTCAAGGTGTTGGTTATTACCTTTAAAGCCCTATATGGCTCAGGACCAGGTTATCTTCGAGACTGCCTCCTACCACATAGCTCCCAGCGACCGGTAAGATCCCTCAGGGTTGGGCTCCTCCAGGTCCCGTCAGCTAAACAGTTTCGGCTGGCGGGCCCGCGGGGGAGGGCCTTCTCTGTGGCCGCTCCGACTCTGTGCAACCAACTTCCCCCCGAGATCCGTACTACCCCCACCTTACTGGCTTTCCATAAAGCTGTTAAGACCTGGCTTTTCCGGCAGGCATGGGGCCAATAATTGACTGATGTGTGAATGTTTTATTTTAATACTGATATATATTTTAAATTGTTTTTATATATATATGTTTTTATTGTTGTCTTTTTTATACACTGTTATCCAAATGTATTCTTTGCTGTGGGAATTTGGGAGGGGCAGTTGCATGAGGGATGTCTGCATGTAGCCACAACAAATTCCTTCTAGATTGTCAAGGTCATCCTTTGTCCTGCACCTGCACGGAAGGAGGTGGGAGTTTCTACCAAGTTGCCAGATGAAGATTGGTTCATGTGATGAACTTCGGGGTGTGGGGACAAAGGCTTGAACTTTCAACTGGGTGGAGAAACCCCTGGGCCTTCAGATTCGGGTTTTCTCCCAGCTGTGCTGACATGGCTCTGTTAATAAATTGGAACTTTGAGGAATGCTTTGCCTTGGACTCTGATTTAATTCCAGATGCTATTCGGAACCCTGACAAATGCAACAAATAAATAAAAATAAATAATAAATAAGTGTGAATGCAATGTGATAAAAAAAAAATTGGAACCCAGTTCTGCAGAGAATATGAAGCATTGAACCCTACACTGTGAAAATCATAATGTCAGACCGCTTTTGAACTTCGTGCTTGATGTGGAAAAGAATGAAAATCTTAATTTGGGTTTTACCAATTAGACTGATAGATCTTTATAGAAATGGCTTGTTCATATTATTATGAAAAAGCAAAAAGTTATGATTTGATGTTAATGCCTTATTTTACTGTAAGAGAGTTGGAAGTCAATGCTTCTTTTTCTTTTTCTTATCTTTCCTCATCTCTCTTTCCCTCCCCCCCCAACTGCTTTTCTATTTACTTTGTATTTTGTATTTTACAATACTTTATAATTCAATAAAGAATGTTGACAGGAAGAAAACCATAATGTCAGTCTACAGCATATTAAGTCTCATTTTGGAAGCTAAGTTTTCTTTCTCCCTGCCATCTGCTTTTCCTCTTATGTTGTGTCTTTTCAGATCATAAGGTGCCTTGTGTCTGCCATTCAGCAATACAGTCTCAAGGTCCAATGTCATATACACAACAGAAACAGCAGGGAAACAGCATCTCAGGGAAAAGCCTTATCTAGAAGCCCTAGTTTTCCATGTGAAAGGAGGTGCTTTGAGATCAGGGCTACGGTCCAGATGCCATTTTTGACAATTTGGCGAGGATTTCCTCGCACTTGCGATCAAACTTCCCATGGCTTTTCTGATGAATGGGTGAAAATTGACTTTATATCCTCCAGGGGTTGCTATAATTGAGCCTTTCAGCCAAGCCTTAAAAATTCACAAAGTTTTAAAAGGAATTAAACGAGAACAGAGACGAGAGGGCGGCTGAGAAATTAGAGAGGACGGTTTTGGACCAGTTTATGAACCTGATATAGGAGGCGATATGACACAAGGTGGCTCACTAGGAAAACAACTATTTTTGTCCTTGCCATCTGCCTTTCAAGCGACCGTGTTCCTATGGCTCCATAACCTTTATTATAATTTGGCCTCTTTTTCAGTCGGCTTCCCTTGTTCGAAGCATCGGGTTTTCTCTGCATTTGGAGTCCAAAATATTCAAGCTTTAGCTTCATTGTTGCTGCCTGCGATGGCTCAGGCGATTTGACTTTGTCCGGACTCAAATGAGCGAGTCGCTTTTGCAGCTCAAGGCGTTTGCAATTATTTCCTCCAGCGCTTCTAAAGAGTCCACAAAGAAAAAAAAGGGGGGGAAAAAAGCTCTCTCTTTTGTCCTGCGAGCTTTGGAGATGCTTTGGGCTTTTGTTGCAAATGGAGTGGACCGATCCTTCCCTATACTTAGAACGGCAGAAATGCCAAGCTAGCTTTTCCTCGGCCATTAAGCAGAACTGCTATTTGGCTCCTAGCAAGCATGGCTGGAATTACCATGGTAAGGAGGAGCCCTTCGTCTGCTTGCCTCAATGGGCCTTGCCAACAACTGGCTATAAATATGACAAGGCAAACCCATCTCGCTGTCATTCTGAAATATCGATCCTCTGTGCGAGCCGGAGCTGGCTCGGACTTCGCCTGCCTGGGGTTGGATTTTTTTTGTAGCTTAGTCACTTGGGCTTCGGTTGCCACTGGAAAGGCATTCTTGAGAAGAAAGAAAGGAAAGGAAAGAAAGGAAAGAAAGAAAGGAAAGAAAGGAAAGAAAGAAAGAGAGAGAAAGAAAGAAAGAAAGAAAGAAAGAAAGAAAGAAAGAAGAAAGAAAAAGAAAGAAAGAAAGAAAGAAAGAGAAGAAAAAGAAAGAAGAAAAGAAAGAGAAAGAAAGAAAGAAAGAAAGACAGAAAGAAAGAAAGAAAGAAAGAAAGAAAGAAAGAAAGAAAGAAAGACCATAGAAAGGAAGGAAGGAAGGAAGGAAGGAAGGAAGGAAGGAAGGAAGGAAGGAAGGAAGGAAGGAAGACCCAGTTGTCAGTCTATGGCAGTGATGGCGAACTTTTTCCGCACTGAGTGCTGAAAAGGGAGCGTGCACACGCGCATGCACTTCGCGCGCTTGTCGGGGCCGCAACCCGGAAGAGGAGCTGCCCAGGGCGCATGCGCCAGAGGTAGGATTCAGCAGATTCTGACCAGTTCTGGAGAACCGGTAGCGGAAATTTTGAGTAGTTCAGAGAACCGGTAAATACCACCTCTGACTGGCCCCGCCCCCATCTATTCTCTGCCTCCCGAGTCCCAGCTGATCGGGAGGAAATGGGGATTTTGCAGTAACCTTCCCCTGGAGTGGGGAGGGAATGGGGATTTTACAGTATCCTTCCCCTGCTACGCCCACCAAGCCATGCCCACAGAACCGGTAGTAAAAAAGTTTGAATCCCACCACGGGAATGCGCGTGCTGGAAAATGAACTTTCGGTTTCCAGCGCGTGCATGCGCGCCGGCCAGCTAGTCTTCTGGTAACTGACACGCACACGCGCGACGATCAGCTGGCCGGCGTGCATGCTCACGACGGAAAACGGAAGACCAGCTCTTCTGGTTTCCAGCACTGCCGCACACACGAAGGCCATCTGATCGTCATGTGTGAATGCATGCCAGAAACCCGGAAGAGGAACGGGTGACGCCGCATGTGCCAGGCGACATGGCTCCACGTGCCACTTTGGGCACGCATGCCATAGGTTCGCCATCATGGGTTCTATGGAATGTATGAAGGGCATCCTTTAAAAAAAAGTTATTTATAATGCAAAATAGGGCATCTTGTGGCTTTAGACTTTTGTGTGGCCAAAGTGGAAAAGCTGTAACTCAAAGGATTTCCAAGATGGCAGATGATTAGCAAAGGTCTGCCTGAGAATGTACAAAGTGTCAAGCCATATATTTTACCCAGTTTTCACATAGGAGCAGATCTGCATCATGACATCAAGCTATGATTTATGTAAGCATGGTTGATTAAATAGACTAGTTAGCTGAACTCGCACATTAAACTACAAAGGGTAAGTTACCAACCATTGTGGTACCCACAGAAAACAGTAAGACAAAACAAACCGTGTTATGAGATGGGTTCATTTCAGAGCCACAAGCCATGTTCTCACACATACTAAAACCAAGCACAACATTTTTGCTATAACAGAAGAACAGCTGCCCTAACAAAATATATGTGGATGTTGTTAGATAGTGGGTAGAGATGACAGGAGACAGACTTCCAAAGCAGCTCTTTATTTCAGCTCTTGTGTAAGCAACCAGCAAAGAGCAGTCTGACAGCTTGCCCTTTTATAGGGAGCTGTCAGACAGACCAGCCAATAGCGTTTGAGCTTTTTCCCGCTCAAACGCTGGACCTGGTTGGAACCATGCAACACAGTTGAAACAGTTAGAACATAACACCCCTCCCCTCCTGGATGGAGCTGTCCAGCATACGTAATCACGCAGGTAGGCGGGGCGTTTTGAAGCCCTACTAGACCTGCGCAATTCAGATGGCGGTGAGGCAGCGGACTGTGCGGCCAGG
>QLTV01002577.1:395638-414154 GCA_003457575.1 Thermophis baileyi
ACTCCAGGGCACTGCAACCGTCATTAATATGAGTCAGTTACCAAGTGTCCGAATGTTGATCCTGTGACCATGGTGATGCTGCAACGGTTGTAAATGTGAAAAATGGTCATAAGTCATTTTTTTTCAGTGTCGTTGGTCAGTAAAGAAATAGTTGAGAGCTACATGCAATAATCCACAAGGAAGGATGTCTTCCCACCTGGTATGGCTTAACAGGACACCGAAGTCCCATTTAGTTATCATTCTAAGCACCTGGTGGTGCCCTTTTCAAAATTTCAGGCTTAAAACTATCTAGCGGAGCAACCACCTACTTCGCAGACCCTAAATCGTGGCTAATTACAATCAACAGCTGGGTTTATGCCATGTGCAGCTCAACAAAGGCAGAGGTAATGTGTTGGCCTGGTTCACGCAACGGGGAAAGGCAAAATATGGACTGTGTTTGATGTTGGCCCACATTTTATTTGATGCCATGAGAACTAGAAACATGACCTGGATTTTTGAAATGTCAATGTTCTCCAGCTGAGAATACTGTACAGCCTTTTCCCCTGGTTATAAGGAATTCGAGAACAGCAGAAAGACAGGCGTCAAACCGAGATACTGTAGGCATCAAAAAGTGTAGAGGGATTATTGAGTCACCTTTCGATCGTTCCAAGAAAGAGGACTAGAAACTTGGTGCTGGAGAGTAAACCCTGGAGACATTCTGACATGCCGTTTGAGAGGGGTTGTGGTTAAGGCACCAGGCTAGAAACTGGTAAACCCTGGTTTCTAATCCTGCCTTAGCCATGAAAGCCAGCTGGGTGACCTTGGGCCAGTCACTCTCTCTCTCAGCCCAGCCCACCTCACAGGGTTGTTTCTGTTGTTTTGAAGAAAACAGGAGGAAAAAGGAGTAGTCAGATATGTCCACTGCCTTGAGTCGTTCATTAAAAAACAAAATAAAGATGGGGTATAAATATACATAAATGAAAGTAAATACAGATTGCAAGGCTATATTATGTGCCGCCTTTCTTTTGACTTCTCCAACATGCCAAAACTGAAAAAAGAAGTCTCCAAAAAAGACGGCCTTTTCTGAAAATCACAGCCTTCTCTAGATGCAAACACACACGTGTTCCGGCTCTGAAAATCCTTGCGACCCGTTGCTTGCGTGCGTGCGCGCGTGCGTGCGTGTGTGTGTGTTTATTTCAGCCTGCTGGCTTGTGTGGTATTTTTTATGTTTGCTTGCTTGGCATAGGACTTGGCTTTCAGCTCAGAAATCCTGGCCTCGTGCCCATTCCAGTAATTCTGGCCGGAGAGCCTGGCCTGCTTTTCCCAGCTGGTAGTTGTTTCCTAGAATAGATCCCCAAAGAAGCAGAGACCCTCAAAAGCTGTTTTCAGATCCAGTTGGGCTTGAGCGAAAATCCTAATCCCTCGCAGCAGAACCAGCCACCGGTTAATAGTTTGCCTGTAAACTGGATTTTTCCAACGTTACAATGCGCTTTTTGTGTGTGTCTCATGCAAGGCAGAAAACCCGAGTTAACAAAACAGTTGGGTCCACGTCGCTGGCCGGTGCCGAAAGAAAGCAATCACATTAGAGCTTCAAAGGATGGCCTCATTCATCCACAATGTTTTTACAAGGCTGAGCTCATACAAAAAAACACAACACAACAGCAACAGCACTTAGACTGTTTACAGCCCTCTCTAAGCGGTTTACAGAGTCAGCATCTTGGCTCCAACCATCTGGCTCCACATTTTACCGACCTCGGAAGGATGGAAAGCTGAGTCAACCTTGAGCCGGTCAGGATCGAACTCCTGGCAGTGGGAATGTTTTTTTTAGCAATAGCATTAGCACTCAGACTTATATACCGCTTCATAGTGCTCTGTAGCACTTTTTAAGCGGTTTACAGAGTCAGCATCTTGGCTCCAACAATCTGGGTCCTCATTTTACCGACCTCGGAAGGATGGAAAGCTGAGTCAACCTTGATCCGGTCAGGATCGAACTCCTGGCAGTGGGCAGTCAGCCTGCAATGCTGCATTCTAACCACTGCGCCCCCCAAGGCTCCACTGCGCCACCACAGCTCACAAATTCAGGTCACAAATGAAGCAACCCTTTTTTTAACCTAGTCTAGCGATAATCTCATGTTGATGTAATGCTGAAGTTGGGGGAACGTGCAGATGAAAACGCAATTCTAGCTTTAAAGCAAAAAGTGGGGGGGGGATGGATTATCTCAAAGCCCCCCCCCCCATCCACAGAGAGAAGCCTGTTTGGTCTAGTGATTAAGGCACCAGGTTAAAAAAGAGGGAGACGGTGAGTTCGAGTCCTGCTTTAGCCTTAGCTGGGTGACTTTGGGCCAATCACCAGGAGACGTTAGTATGTAGTTCAAAAGTTCAAAACCTGCAGTTCAGGTTGGATGGAGACTGTAGAAATGGGAATACTTTGAGCATTTTTCAATGTTCAAAAAAAAAAAGAAAAAAGGATGCATTTTGGCTTCTGCGTGTTTCTAGTCCTTAGTGTGCTGCTGCCAAATGTTCTCTGAAACGTCGGATCTGATCCAATTATTCTATTTCCCCTACCAGACTATCAAAATTTGATCAGTTAAAAAAAAAAACCTTTGTAGAACACTCAATTCCCTTTTCAAGCTTACAAAACACCGTTGTTAAAGATCCAGGATTTGAAAAGAGGCCTTGGTCTCGTTTGACTTAGCGGATGGAAAAAGAATAACAACAAGAAGGAAGCCGTCTCCCGTTTTTAAAACTCAAAAGGTAAAAGCAACAATTTCCAGCACCACGTGCAAGTTTTCGGCTGGCTGGGGACAGAGGCTTTTGTTGTTGGGTCACCATCTCATTTCAGGCTGAATTGGGAGTGCTTGCCAAAGTCAACTTCCCATTTCATGTTATGCGCCATTGAATCATTGTCCACTCTTAGCAGCCACATTGATAAGATCTGTCCGGTAATCTGGTCTTCCAAAGGTGACCTATCAACATTGTAAGTCAGCTCTTAAAAATCCCCCAAGTTTTGGCTGTTATTTGCTGGCAAAAATTCAGGGGGATAAACAAAACCTAAAGGCTAAAAGACATTCTAATCTAAGACACTAAACTAAAAATACAGTCCAGGTTTGATCAACTAGAGCAATTCTGAACAGGGTTTCTTAATCCAGTGGGTCAAATTTTATATTCTTTCACAATTCCTTGGCTTTGAATGAGCAGAATATTGGAGCAGTTCTGGTGCAGTTATTATTATTATTTTTATCATCCTCATCACTAAGTTAGCATTTTAAAATTTGGAACCTTAATTGCTGTGTGGCAGGTAGGAATAATAATTCTTTATTATTCATTAGGCGACTCTATTTACTGAATTTGATGGATGGAAATTTCCTGCAATCCACTTTCTGGGGCGAACTGAACCCAATGCAAATGGATTCGGGTGTTTTTTTTTTGTTTTGTTTTTTAAAAAATTCTAACTCTGTGAATGTACAGATCGTATTTTGCTTGTTATTGTACGTACTTCTCTTTTTTCAACTTGGTTGCAGTCGTTTATGAGCACAGATCCCGGCTTGAACGTTCCTTGCAGAAAGAACGCAGCGAACACAAGAAAACAAAAGAAGGTGGGTTTTCCATCTCGGATCACGAACAGTTCTTTTGAAAAGATAGTTCCAGTGTGGTTTTTAATTCTTGACACTTAAAAATCAGACAGAGGCAGGTTCCATGGGCCACGAGGCAGAAATGAGCAGTGAAATCTCGCAGGACCAGAATGTCCAGGTCACAAAATATCTTCGGTGTCTCTTTAGCACTATGATGGCTAAATTTGTCTGGCACCGAAGAATTCATAGGAGAATCTAAGGCGGCGGGGGGGGGGCAGCGTCCAACCTTGGCCACTTTGAGACTTGTGGACTTCAACTCCCAGAATTCCCCAACCAGTTGAAGTCCAGAAGTTGATAAAGTTGGACGCCTCTGATTTAAGGGTCAGGATTACCGTATTTTTCGGAGTATAAGACGCACCTTCCCCCCCCCCTAAAAGAGGGTGGAAATGTTGGTGCGTCTTATACACCGAATACAGCTATTTTTGGCCTCCCAAAGCCCCACCCCCGCATCCCATTTTTGCGAAAAACAGGGTGCGCAGAGGGTTTGGGAGGCCTGCAGAGTGCTTCTGGGGGCTGGGGGAAGCCAAAAACGCCCGCTTTTGCAAAAAAATGGGCCATTTTTTGCAAAAACGGGGGTGTTTTTGCCTTCCCCTAGCTCCCAGAAGCACTCTGCAGGCCTCCCAAACCCTCTGCGCGCCCTGTTTTTTGCAAAAATGGGCCCGTTTTTCACCAACCCTCGCAGAGGGTTTGGGAGGCCTGCAAGTACTCCTGGAGGCCGGGGAGGACAAAACCCTTTTTTTCTTACTTACCTCTTCAAAATCTTGGTGCGTCTTATACACCGGTGCATCTTATAGTCCGAAAAATACGGTACCTAATAAGCTGAGGGCAGAATTGATGGGTTCCAATCCTAAAATTCCAGATGAGTCACCAATTATGGGGTCCAACAAAGTGGGTGATGGCCTCCAACAGCTCATGGGGTTGCAATGGGGACGCGGGAAAGTAGATCAGTCATGGAAATTGTTGCAGCATCAAATTGTTTTTTCATGCTACAAAATCCAGCCCCCCCCCCCACCTGAGCACCTCTGGTATTGGTCAGCCCTATTTGCAGGTGTTGAATTATAAAAGACCAAAAGCAGAAGCTGGAGTCTAGAGTGTAAAGGTGTTAAAACAACCGGAAGAAAACATTTCTCTTGGGTGGCCAGGATAATTACACAGATAATATCCAGGTGGTTACCAGGAACTGTGTAGGCCTTGAGGGAGCCTTACCTTAAAAAAAAATAAATAGAAGAATATAAAAAAAATCAAGCAGACATATGCAACCCAGATTCCTAGCCCTTTCGTTGGAACTGCGATAGTTAAATATTTGTACAGATGAAGGAAGAGAGATGAATCCTTTTTAGACCAATGAAGAATTGGTGTCTTTCCAGCCTTTAGTGTAATCATCGTGATTTAGGAAATCATAAAATCCTTTCCCGTTAGTTGCAAGATCCTAAAGAACCCAGTCATCTATTAAAAGGATGATTTCTCCATGACAAAATTCATAGGCAAAATTATTTGTGTCTCAAAGAAAGTTGTTTTGGAGGGTGCACAACTGCTGTTGCGTTTTTAACGCTGCAATGGTAGTGAACCAACGATTCCACCCTCAAAACACATATATGGGCGTCTAGTGGATGTGAATATTTGTCTTTAATTCATCATCATATGAAATCTACAGAAATGCATCCATGCTAATCTTCCATTAAGATTCGCTCACTGGGGCCTCCAGTTCCTTACTTGATGCTCCCAGGAATGCAATGTATTCCAGTAATCGCTCATAAACAGATATTATTAGCCTAGACTAAAATTGTACTTGCTTGCCCAGGAATTATTATTTTTTAAATAGTGGGGACATTCCATCCTATTAACTTCATAAACCTCTCTGCAAGGTAAACCAGGTTTCAGTAAACCTGCATCTCACTGATTCCTCTATTTCTTCCTTCCTTTTATTTCCTTTTTGTTCCGCTTTGCCTTGCAGATTTTTTAGTATACAAACTGGAGGCGCAGGAGGCACTCAATAAAGAAAAGGTGGGTAAAATTGGATCCCTTTGGAAGGCATATGTGTGTTCAAAAAGGGAGGGAGAAGAGTTTTAAAGGACCGGTGTAGATCAGAGGTGTGCTAGATTTCAATGAATATTTTCTCTTCCTTTGCCAACCTATCCTTACTCGCGTTCTCGGGAAAGGAAACTGGGAAATTCAGTGTACAAAACAAAGTTATCCAGCCGCTGTGATCTTTTCATCTTTGTGGCAGGACTTAGAAGACGCCCTTAATAAAGAGAGAGTGTCACACAACACATAAAGACTGAGTAGTTGCAGTTTTACTATGTGCTAAGTTTGGTTTTTCTGAATCTGCAAGGGGATCTTGGTACGTTATAGGGTTCTAAGTCTATTTGCTCAGAGGGTGATTTGAATTGCATTGTGTGAACTTGGGAGGGGCTAATTCGAGAAAACAAGCACAATTCAATGTAGGCCATTAAAGCGATGCAAACCCAGCTGGAGAGTTGAGGATGGTGCTTATGTAGGTTTAAGAGAAAGAGACAATTGTGAATCATTTGCAGTTAGTTGCAATCATTATTATTGTGATTTTCTCACTGCAGCAAGATTCTATGAACAGATATGGCTCCTTAAGTTCACAGCACAAGATACTGAAGGTAAGGAGACCCTTCTTCGCCTTGTTTTTATAAGTTAGGTTAGTCTGGGTAGCCTGTGGCTCTCTAGACATGCACTGGAGAGCACTTGTCACTGCTCTGACCCAGCTCCCCAAACACAACAAACCCTCTGAAGTTAAATCAATGATTCCTTTATTAGGAGCACCAGCAGCCCCGGCAAAAAGTTTCTCTCTCACCGCAGGCTAACAAGTCTGTCCGGCAGGGAGATCAATAGTTGTCTGCCACTTCTATTCATCTCCGCCCCCTGCTTTTTATCCCCAGAGCTAGGGTGGGGCTTCGCTAGCAGCGGTGGCTCTTCTGTCCCAAGGACCGGCCCATAGATTTCCACTGCTCTCCTCTCCTCTGCCTTCTGTGCATCAGCGCGTCAGGCACTGGACCCAGCTGTCCCTCCTCTTCCTCATCAGCCACCTCCAGACCTGGGGGCTGTTGACTCTCCATCTGAGGGCTGACGGACGGGCCAGGCTCCGCCTCTGTCTCTCTCGCTGCCAGCTCCATTCCCTCTCCCCCCTCAGAGCTCTCAGGTTGCCTTGAGGCTGGCCCTGACTCCCACGCCTCCTCCTCCTCTTCTGATTCGGCTGTTGGAGGGGCCGGCGGCCGACAGGCCACAACAGTCACTATTCAGGGTAATGTAATCCAGCATCTTGTTTTTCAACAGCTCCCGGCATTCAAGTTACCCACAAATTCAAACCTGCGATAAGCCAGATTTCTTCAAACTCTGCATTAATCAGAGGTTTGCTGCCCTGTCTTAGATAAGAACAGGACACTGTTTCCAACACTGGACAGCTCAACCACTTTGGGAACAAGGGAGTTTTAAAACCACAGGGTCTGGCTAATGTTGGCAACCCTAATTATCCCTTGCTAATTGCCGCAGATCACAGGGGGTGGGGGTGTTGCAGAAACAATGAGGAACGCTGGAGGCAGGGAAAGCTAGAATGGCAAATATTCCTACCTCATTCAATTTAGCACACACACACACACACACACACACACACAAACCCTGCGCACCAACACACTGAAGGGATCCATGGATGGAAACAGGCCAGGCCAGTAAGACCCCCATAAATCTCTCCCTCCTGCTGCTCAAGTAAAAGCAGCAATTATTTGGCTTGTAAACTTGGCCATGTTAAGTAGCACTGCGCCATTGCGTCATGCCATCGGGGGTTATCGATTATGTGTCAGCCTGGCTTGATGGAAGAGTGGCTGCAGCCCTGCGTGCATTTTCCCCAAGACTCACTCAACTTACTCGGCTTAAATTAGAAACCAGCCCCTGAGCCAAATGCAAAATGGGCTCAATTGGGTAAATACACGTTAAGAGGAAAGAAAGACAAGGCGTGTTCGGTTCCATGATAATCCAAACTCACCAAGTCTGTTGCAGAGAGAATTTCAATCCTGGTTTTCCCGCCCCCCCCCCCAAACTGGTTTTTATTCCTTCCAGATACCCAGTTTAGGGAGGAAATCCTCTCTGGTTGCCTAAATACAGATAGTCCTCAACTTACAACCACAATTGAGCCCAGCATTTCTGCGGCTAAGCGAGACATTTGTTAAGTGGGTTTTGCCCCATTTTACGACCTTTCTTGCCGCAGTTGTTAAGCGAATCACTGCAGTGGTTAAGTTAGTCACACAGTTGCTAAGTGAATCTGGCTTTGCTGGTCAGAAGGTCACAAAAGGGGAATCACATGAACTCGGGACAGTGCAACCGTCGTAAGTATGAGTCAGTTGCCAAGCATCTGAATTTTGATCACGTGACCATGGGTTGGGGATTTTACCTGTAGCTTGGACTCTGCCTTCCATCTAAACCTGCCCAGTTAGGCTTAGGAGGAACAGATAAAAATATGCACCATAAATTGTGAAATTTGGGAAGGCAGAAATGAGAACGTTCGCTTCTTTTTAGGGTTTGCTCCCATGTTTTTGGTTTGGGTTTGACTCTTCCCCAGAACCAGCATGAAGAAGTCAAGAAGCAGTTTCTGGACCTGCAGCTGCAACACAACGGGCTGAAACTGGAGCATCGCAAGGCGGTGGAGACCCACAACCAGAAATACTCCCAGCTGCAACGGGAGAAGGACAACGAGGTGGTGGGATTACAAGGTGGGGAGGACATAGAGGGCGCACCCTGGGCTCTCAACTGAGCCCAGGGTTGCGAGGGGAATGCCTCTCTTAAAGACGGCATCCGAACCCCTCTAGGAGGAGGAGAGGGGTGAAAGAAGGGGGAGAAGGCCCTTTAACCGAACTGAATTGAATTTCCAGATACTGTTTTTAAACTAAGGGAGGAAAGCAAGCTACTTCGGAAAGCCCACCAGGACGTTCACTCGCAGCTCCTCAATGCTCAGGTAACTCAATGCTCAGTTCTCCATGAAAGCCCTTGGCCCTGTCTGGAGGTGCTGAACCTCAGCTCCCATGGTTCACGGCCAGCATAGCCAAAAGCTAGAAAGATGGGTTTCCCTTAACACAACAACTCCCCCCCCCCACAAAGTGGCAGATGGGCTAACATGGGACACTTCAGAGGAAAGGCCGCTTTAAGGGGCTTTAACCTGGGGAACTCACTGCCACTGGATATGGAGATCTTTCTGGTTAAATGGCTTCTGAAAGCGATTTAGAGGAATTTGGGGAGGAAAGACAGATCAAGGACAACTCGGGGGCCTGGGTAACGGCTATGGGGGAACCGTAAGAAGAAAAATGGATTGGTCTCAGCACCTTTACTTCCTGATCTGATCTAATAGGTCTCTTCTTATCGAAGATCTAAAGCTTTGGGAATTTTGTGGATCTTTGCTCTCCCTCCAGGTTCAGATGGAAGAGTTCCGGAAACTCAAGGAAACCCTTCAGAGGATGCCGAGTTTTAAGGATGCAGGGACAGCCAAAGAGCAGCATTATGGTCAGCCACTGGGGTCGAGCGTGTTGCAGCTTGCTAGACCAAAGGTACAATATTCCAGTTCTTAGTTCCCCTTCCAAAGGTTTGGCCTCTTGCTTTGAAATGCCAGGGAAAATGCCAGGCTGGTCCCAGGTTCTTTCTTGTAAAACCACCCTAGGCTTGTTCTCTAAGCCTGGGTTGGGGTTTTTTTGTGGTTTTTTTTTTTTATAAGCAAAGAATTAGGCTAAAACAACGCACACTTCTGTTTCTCCACTGGCCCACCCACCAAATTGCTTGGGAGGCAGTCTGTAGGAAATTGCAGCTGACCTGGTGATCAAGCCAGCTTGGAGAACAAATCCATGTTGTACGAAAACGGTTCAGACTCAAAGAGGTTAAAATCCCATGCTGGCCACTAGCTAATTCTGGGAACAGCAGTCTCAATCAATCTGGGGCCAGTATCCTCCAGATGTTTGCCAGAGTTGAAATCAGCTGGGAAACTATCTAAGGCGGGGGAGGGGGGGCAGAAATGCCTTATCTCCCGTTTTTGCCTGCTTCATTTCAGGAGGTGAAGGTTCAAGGCTGGCCTTAAGAGAAACAAGGGACTAAGTCCATGTCTTCCAGATGTACTTTCTCTCCCCTAATATCATCTCCTTTCCTGGAACTCTGTAGGATACATCCTGGTGGCCTGTAATCTTCTCATTTCGTTGCAATTCCCCCCCCACTGTGTATATTTGGGGGAGAATTTGTAAGTTGCAAGTTGGAAGGGCAGGACACATGTCACTGTAATAAACAAACGGGAGATGATGGGGAGGTTATTTAGCAAACCTGAGCTCATCGTAAATTTGGCAGAGGCGTCAAGGTGAGTTATGAGGCTCAGAGTTGTGCTAGAAAAGGGACCAGAAACCAGAGCAATTCCTTAAGGGCTAATATGGTGTGGTTCCAACGTCTCGTCCCGGTTAGTAGCCCAGTCCATCAATGTCATTCCATATTTTAGAAGACATCTTTCTCCAAATCTGAATTCTTTATGGAGCCAAAACACGATCAGCGGGACTGGGGAAACCCAAAGGTTTAGAACAGTAGCAACAATGAAAAGAAGACACCGAAAACCAGTAGAAGAGCTCAAAAAGATTTGGATTTGATTCACTGGCACTGAAAAAGGAGAATGGAACGGAGTTTTATGGAGGACGAGTTTGCTGGAACTTTCAGCAGGGACACTCTATCATGAGCCGAGGTGGCGCAGTGGTTAGAGTGCAGCACTGCAGGCTACTTCAGCTGACTGCTAGCTGCAGTTCGGCGGTTCAAATCTCACCGGCTCAAGGTTGACTCAGCCTTCCATCCTTCCGAGGTGGGTAAACTGAGGACCCAGATTGTTGGGGGCAATATGCTAACTCTGTAAACCGCTTAGAGAGGGCTGTAAAGCACTGTGAAGCGGTATATAAGTCTAAGTGCTATTGCTATGTCAACACTTGGTTGCTCTTTTTTTTGTTTTTGTTTCTGGACAGTCTTTCTCAAGTCTACTTTATGCTCCTCTTTCTAGGCTTCCAAGGGTGATGGCATTAAAGCACCTCCGAGACCCCAGGACCAAGCTGCCGTTCCGGCTGGGAACTCTTTCGCCATTCCACCCCCTGGGATCAAACGTCAAGGAGAAGAGAATGTGGTGCATGAAAACCGTATTTCACACAACAACAACAGAGCCGGAGCCCAGGGGGACGTGCCGTTTGGTCAACTGGCCCCACCAAAGGAGGTTAATTTGGCCTTTGCGGCTCAGCCGCCAGCCCGGCACAAAGATGCACCCATGATTCGTTACACACGGATGATGAATAGCGTGCAGAACCAGGTGAGAATATTCATATGCTTTTGGTCCAAGCATAAACGGATTGAATGAGTTTGGATAGATAAAAGTTGCAGAAGTCTAGTTGAGTGGACTAACAAAGTCAAGTAAGACGTCATCAGCACCATGGACAGCTTCCGGTAGGTGCTGCTAAGATTGCACCCTTCCACACCATGCTTCCCTAGAAGACAAGTGGAGCCTGAGAAATTGAGGACACGTTGGGGTAAGATGTATGCCTCCATAAAGTTTTTCATATGAATATTGGCCCCCTTGCTACCATTCCAAGGTGTCTAGTTGAATAAAAAACATCTTTAGTAAAGGTAAAACCTCCTTTGAGTTGCGCTCTCAATGGGTTGAGTCTTTGGGGCCACCGTATAGAAGTGATTTGATGAGGTCTTCTTTGATAGAGCCCTCAACTCTAAAGGTCTTCTATCCAGATCTGGCTCTCTGTAGCTTTGAAATGAATTTAAATGAGTTTGATTAAATCAAAGTAATACCGGTAGATTCCATACAAATAATGGAGAAAAATCTTTGATCCCTGTTGAGTTCAATTTTACTTCCTTCCTTCAAGGGAGGAAGGGAGGCTGGAAGGTAAACATTGATCTAGAATCTTTCCAATGAGTAAGAATTAGGTCTAAACACCACACAGCCATGGTTTCTTCTTCTACTCTCTTTTTCACTGCAGGATCCAGAAACAGGACAGAACATGCAGGGGCAACAGGGCCATCCAGAAGCATTTGAACCCAGGCTCAAGCTCCCAGCTGCTTTGGAGGAAGGACGGGTTTTGGAGGAAAATCTCTCCAACAAGCAGGACCAACGGGTCCAGAGGTATTTTACTCTTTCTGAATCGAAGGGCCCAGCCTGGCTATGAAACAACATGTCCCACCTAGCAGGTTGCTCTAGCTTTTGATTTGCAAGCCACTACCAACCTGTGCAAAAGAGTGTGTCTTGCTTTGCACACTGAAGGTCCAAGGTGAGTCCTTGGATTTTTCCTGGCACAGTCAGTAAACTCATTCATGCATTATGCTAAGCGTTATTTCGTGAACAAACCACGATCAGGTAGACTTGGCTAATTTGGGAAGTCGACAGCCACGGCTTACATACCACGACATGTGGATTTACGCAATACAGGTAGTCCTTGACTTACAACAGTTCGTTTAATGACCATTCCAAGTTACAACGGCGCTGAAAAAATAGTGACTTATGACCATTTTTCGCACCATCCCTATAGCCACGCGATCAAAATTCAGACGCTTGGCACCTGACTCATATTTATGACGGTTGCAGTGTCCCGGGGGTCATGTGATCCCCTTTTGCGACCTTCTGACAAGCCAAGTCAAAGGGGAAGTCACTTAACAACCATGTGACTAACTTAACAATTGCAGGGATTCGCTTAACAACGGTGGCAAGAAAGGTCATTAAATGGGGCAAAACCCATTTAACAAATGTCTCGCTTAGCAGCAGAAATGTTGGGCTCAATTGTGGTTGTAAACAGAGGACCACCTGTACATTAAGTTACAAACAAGCAACCCGCATTAGGGCTTAGTATACTATGTGACCTCAATGTCTGCAAGGGCAGACGGACAGTTTGACTCAAACATCAAATGTAAAAACTATGGGAATAATTATTTTCCCAGATTACTCTCCTCCTTCAGAATCAGCTATAAGTTTGTATCTCTGCAGCTCTGACTTCTTTTCACTTAAAAGAGTTCTCCCCCTCGAGCCGCTGCCAAGATGCAATGCAACGTTCGTGAACACTTGAACTATACACAATATTAAAAATAGACCAGCCTAAAAGACAGAGGAGCTGAGAGTGAGCCGAGTGTGTGGTTTTTTGTATTTTTACAAAAATTAAAATGACGTCTGCGTTCTGACCTGGGATTTGGGTTCGCTGAGGGATTGGACCCATCTTCTTTGAACAAAATTTGTTTCCTCCTTCCCCAACGAATCTTTCATTTCCCCCCAGAGTATACGGGGTGAATGTCTTCTTGCTCCGTTAGGCATTAAATGCAGAAATTCAAGAATGTCCTCGATGAGAAAAGCATAGTGGAAGGACAGGCAGGGAAAAATATTGTAGGGTTGGCCGACAACTTAAACTAGGCTGTGCGGGGATGCTGGTGTGTGACTCCAGCTGAGCAAAACGGCAACGCACCACACACTCCTGGCTTTATGTCACTTGACCCTAGGATTGGTTCAAATGTCCCTCATTAAGCAGCATTAAGCAGCACTTCCAAACTGCTACGTCCTTCTGCTGGCCTCTGATTAAACAGCCACCCATCAGGCGTCCGTCGCGGAAGAAATACAAGGAGCGATGGGACCCTCACCTCCATCCGTTATTATTCCCAGATTGTGATAATCAGGAAGCAATGCAGGAGCAAAACTAACAAGGCTATAATACACGCCTTTCAAACATTCCTGGCCTAAATGCAGGTGACGGAAATAAAAATTCGGGCCTCGAGGTCTTCGGCACAATGTTGTGATAATCTCCTAGCCGGGGCCACTTTTCTGCCTTCCTTCCATCCATTCGACTATTTTTGTTAGAACAGAGACATTTCTAGCTCTTGTGGTACGTCCAAGAAGGAAACACAAAATTGTTTGATTTTGATGCAACAACAACAACAAAAAACCTGAAAATTGGAGATTCTCTCCTGCAAGTACTGTGCTCAGTTGTCCCTGGTTACATTCACATAACTTCCTTAACCCATGTCATAGAAGAAGAAAAAAAAACACCTAGCAATTGGTATATGTGCAGTTATTCTAAATTTGGTTTCTTTGGGAAGGGTTTGAATCGGCCCTTTTGGCCGGTTGATGTTTACAAAGAATCAGAAAGTACAGAGGTGCCCAGAATTTCAAAACCCAACCCTTGTGTGAAAACAGTGCGTCTTTCTGTGCTCAGGGTTGACAAAAGCTTTTGTCTGAATGCCAAGAGAGTGCTGAGGGACCAATTTTGATATAATTCCATGGAATTATGGAATTATTCGAAATGTATGGGAAAACAGTGCTTGTAATGGCCACTTTCCTTCGCAGCTGGCAAGAGATGGTCAACAAAGGCAGCTCACAGATGAATGATGGGAGAGCTCTTCCTTACCTGCAAAGGTATCACCTGGATACCGTATCTGAGCAAGGCAGGACAGGTGGCAGTCAAGCACAGACGGAAACAGGGCGGTCGAGGCACACCCTCTGGGGAGCTGAAAAAGGAGGAACAGATGAGAGAGACCTGCACGCAGGTAAGGCTGAAGAGGAGGGATTGAACAACGTGGTGAGGTTGGTCCCATCGTCAGAGACGGAACAGGGGAGAATTGTGTAGAGTGTCTTCAAGACGCAACAGGGCCTGAGTTATGTGGGTAAGGTTGGGGTCCTGTTTTATATTGCCTTGGGTGGACAGATAGTGAGTGTAGATCTTGTCCACCTTCACCAGGGACTTTATCCACCTACTCAAGGTGAGCCAAGATGGAACCTTATCAAGTTTCCAAAGACACCGGAAGTTGAGCTGACTTTAATGCTTCTTTTGTTATTTTCATATGTCACTTTTCTTCAGAGTGGGTACTCGCTCCCGTCTTCAGCTGGGTCTTCACTTCATAGTGAGGGTCAACCCTCAGGGACCAGGATGTGAGGACTTGAACCTTACCTGGATCTCCTCATTCTTATTCCAACAGTCTAGCCAGACATTCCCAACCTTGATGATCTCCGGAAGCAATGGTCTTCAACTCCCAGAATTCTCAGCCGCGGCCATGTGGATTGGAGAATTCTGGGAGCGGAAGTCCTGGCAACTTCTCAGCTTCGGGAAAAACTGCTGCGAGGACGTTGCACGCTGTCTTTTCAAATGCACTCTCCACATTACAATCTAAAATAATTTGGGGGTTTCAAGTTGTTGTCTTTCCCTGGTCCTAAACCAACTCCTTTAACTGCTGCTCCGTTCTTCTGTGGGGTAGCCATAGCAGCCTTCAAGGCAGGGGCATAGGGGACAGATGCACTGGTGGGCCAGAAGAGGGAAAAGAGCCAATAGAGAGTTATAAAAGCAGCTCAACACCTGGAGAGAACATTGACCTGGCAGAAAATGGAACAGTGAGAAAGCAAATCTCCTTTGGAATGTGACCGGCACCAGGCAGGTGGCCCTAGTTTCGCAATGTAAGCTGTCCCATGTTCCACAACTGCCCTTGGAGAACGGGGGTTAATTGCTTCACATCAAAGCCCAAAACCTTCGGGAACAGGGTCACAGGGGGAGCCTGTGGGAAATCCCAATGTTGGGTTTCAACTTGGACTCCATGCTGGAAGAGAGGGGATGCTTTTAACGAAAGGATCTGATTGGAAACTTACTGGGGTGAAGGAGAATGCAAATTATGACTGATCTGGAGGAAGGAAAATGATGATCGACCCGGCTGCTGAGTTGGGGGTTAGCAAAAAAAGAACCGACGGAGGGAGGGAGGTAGTTATATATGCCAGGGGTTTGCTGGATCTCAGGGCCTTCTTCCAATAAAACCAAAATATCCACATTTTCTTGACATGTGAAGTGATTGCAATATGATGTGCAGTGAGTAGACTGCAGGATTGCAGGCTGACTCGGCCCACGGCCAGGAGTTTCGATCCTGACCGGCTCAAGGTTGACTCAGCCTTCCAACCTTCCAAGGTGGGTAAAATGAGGACCCAGATTGTTGGGGGGGGGGGCATAGGCTGACATTTGTAAACTGCTTAGAGAGGGCTGTAAAGTACTACCGGTAGGAAGCAATACAGGTAGCCCTCGACTTACAACAGTTCGTTTAGTGACCGTTTGAGGTCACTAGAGAGCCAACCACACCAAAGTCAACAATGGAAAGTGTCTGCAGAATATCGACACCCCCCCCCCCATACATTAATTGGAGGGTAGGAACATCCATCCTTGGCCAGGAAATTTGGAAGTTGGCAAAGTCTTATTAAGTTTTTTTCAATGTTTTAATTCCCCCCCCCCCCCGGAGGGTAGGAACATCCATCCTTGGCCAGGAAATTTGGAAGTTGGCAAAGTCTTATTAAGTTTTTTTCAATGTTTTAATCCCCCCCCCCCCAATGCTTGTTGACTTTGCTTTGTTCAGATGCTGGCATGACGAAGAAAGAAAACCACACATACCTACAGAAGGAAGCAATTATCCAGAAACAGATGGTAAGCAAGGATGCTTTTCTCCTCCCCATATGTAAAGAAGTAACTTGGGATGTAAAGGAAGGTCTGAAAGGTTATTTTTCTGAAGTGCCCAAGAGTTGTTTAGATGGGAGCAAGCCCAGGCTTCCAGTGAATAAGAACTGCCAAGTCCAGCTGGCAGTTGCATTGGGCTACAGTTGAGGGGGGGGACGGGGACCCAGGATTTAAGGGCCTCTGGAACAGCCTCTTTTCAAAATCATCCATGCTAGTAACAACCATCACATTTTCCAGCAAGGCATTCCAAAATGTAATTAGATGAAGGAGGATTTGGTGTTTGCCCAATTCAGTTTGCTAAAGAAAGCACTGTGTACCGAACATTATGCAAACACCGTTGTGTTTTGCTAAGGGGGGGTGGGGGTTAAGGTGTTGTGGGGACCAATCGTGGTTTGATTGGTTCAGTAGATCTAGGTTAGTGTGATTAAAAAAAAAAGGGCAGGGAAATTTATTTCTACCCCATAACACCCACCACACACACACAAACACATTTGTACATTTTGTACATTTTATAAACTATCGACAAATTCTTTCCCCTTCACACGGAAATTAATCTGAATTAGGGACATCGTTTTATACAGCCTTGCATTGGTAAAACAAGCATTCCTTTGGCTCAGAAATATTTTTTAACTAAAACCAATACCATATATTAAAACAGCCTCTGCTGCTTCTCTAGGGCAGCAGTTCCCAAACATTTAGGATCCCTTTGCATTCTTAAAAATGACTGAGGGACCCCAAAGAGCTTTGGCGGATGTGAGCTATATCTAGAAATTTTAAAATATTTGATTTTGCAGACCCCCCTGAAACGGTCTCAGCCCCCCACCCCACCCCGAGGTCCCCAGACCACAGTTTGAGAATGGCTACTCTAAGCACCAGGCTGCACGAGGCTGAAATGGTGATGGCTTGGAGGTTAAACACACGGAGCTTGTCAGCTAAAACGCTAGCAGCCTGGGTTCGAGACCCGAGCTTCGTGCAATGGGGTGAGCTCCTGTTACTTGCTCCAGCTCCTGCCCGCCTAGCAGTTCGAAAGCAGGCAAATGCAAGTAGATAAATAGTTGCCACTTCGGTGGGAAGGTAACGGCGTTCCCGTGTGGCTCGGTGTATGGTCATGCTGGCCACATGACCACAAAAGAGTCTTCGGCCAATGCTGGCTCCCTCAGCTAAGAAACAGAGATGAGCATGCCTCCTAGAGTTGGATATGACTGGACAAAACCTTCACCTTTACCATTTATATCTAGACTATGGAAAAAATGCAAAGATATTCCCTTGCTGTCTTTAAATTATCATTGAGATAAACTGTATTTATCTCAAAAGAAAACTGGTGTCCCCTTTCAATAATCTCCTTTAAAATGAGAGGGTTGTATTTGATTGGCTGACAATGGGGCATAGAGGTAGAAGTTTTCCTTTCCTTTTCTCGGTGAGTATAGTCACTTTTAGCAATAGCACTTAAGACTTATATACCGCTTCACGGTGCTTTACAGCCCTCTCTAAGCAGTTTACAGAGTCAGCCTATTGCCCCCAACCATCTGGGTCCTCATTTTACTCACCTCGGAAGGATGGAAGGCTGAGTCGACCTTGAGCCTGGTGAGATTCGAACTTCAAAATTGCAGGCAGCCGGCAGTCAGCAGAAATAGCCTGCAGTACTGCACTCTAACCACTGCGCCACCGCAGCTCTTTAATTCTGATTTGTTTTAAGAATAGAATAGAATAACAGAGTTTGGGACCTTGGAGGTCTTCTAGTCCACAGGTCACCACCCGGTGGTCTGCGGACCACTGGTGGTCCGTGAGAAAATTTTGGTGGTCCGTGCCCCCCCCCTGGGCTGGAGAATTTGCATGGGGCCAAGCAAGCACTCATCTCTCAAGAAGCCTGGATGAAGTTTCGGCCCCATGCAAATTATTGAGCCCGGACGAAGTTTCTCACACCACTTCAAACGCTGGTGCCGCACTACAGCTGAGAGAAGCATTTGGATGGGCTTCTCGAGAGAGGAGTGTTTGCTCGGCCCCATGCAAATTCTCCAGCCCAGACGAAGTTTCCCGCGCCGCTTCAAATGCTGGGAAACTTTGTCTGGGCTGGAGAATTTGCATGGGGCCGAGCAAACACTCATCTCTCAAGAAGCCTGGATGAAGTTTTGGCCCCATGCAAATTCTTGCAAATTCATCCAGAGTCCCAGAAGAGGGGTGGGGTCTGTTCGTCGGAGGATCGGAGAGGAAATCAGTCAAAAACTGGGCGGGAGGCTATTCAGAGAGGGATGTGCCTGAGTCTCTTCTTCCCTCTCCTTAGATTCCCCCCTCCCGGCTTTCTTCACTAGCCTGGTTTTAAGGGGAGGGGGAAGCAAGGTGCTTCCCCTTAAAATAGTTGCTAAAAGTCTGCGAGGGGGAAGTGGATAGAGAACCCCCTCCATGATATCAACCGGCTCTCT
>QLTV01002577.1:415706-427138 GCA_003457575.1 Thermophis baileyi
TTTCCAGAATCTTCCCTGGTATTGAGGTCAGGCTGATAGGTCTGTAGTTTCCTGGATCTATTTTTTTTTTTCCTTTTTTGAAGATGGGAACTACATCAGCTCTTTTCCAGTCCTCTGGCAATTCCCCGGTGCTCCAGGATCTTTGAAAGATATAGTTCAGTGGTTCTGATATCTCGTCTGCCAGTTCCTTCAGAACCTTGGGGTGTAATCCATCCGGTCCTGGTGATTTGAACTCGTCTAGGGTAGACAGGTGTTCACTTACTATTTTCTTCCCTATTTTAACTTGTGTTCCTAGTATGTTTTTTGTGGTGCTGTTTTTGATAGGTTGGACTGTTTTTTCCCTTTGTGTAAAGACAGATGCAAAAAATTTTCTTTTGAATAAATATGGTTGATAAAAATGGAGCAACANCCGTTCCTTCAGAACCTTGGGTGTAATCCATCCGGTCCTGGTGGTTTGAACTCGTCTAGGGTAGACAGGTGTTCACTTACTATTTTCTTCCCTATTTTAACTTGTGTTCCTAGTATGTTTTTTGTGGTGCTGTTTTTGATAGGTTGGACTGTTTTTTCCCTTTGTGTAAAGACAGATGCAAAAAATTTTCTTTTGAATAAATATGGTAGATACAACTGGAGCAACAGAGAAGAAAGGTGGCGTGGAAATAGGGAATGTGAAATCCTTTGAAATGGTTTAGGTATGCCCATATCAGAAGAACTTCAATTACAGATACCTATTCTATACAGAAGATGGCTTGGCTGACATTTGGCATCATGTGAAGCCTATAAAGACATGCAGAGATAACTTTGATAAAGATATTCAGGTGCTGCTGAGAAAAGGAAATGACACTTCAGTCCTTGAATAGGAAAGGTGTGACAAAGACACTCAAAATAACCCCACTTTGGTTTTATTTAATATAAGAAGAGGGCAAAGTCTCTGGCAGACTTTCAAGATTCTGATATAATTTCGACAATAAAGTAGTGTTTCTGAAATCACGGCAAAGGTCCCTTTCCTGAGCTGGTTTACCTCGAAGGGCTGAGCCCGTGTCTAAGTGATCTTTCTCCTCTCAGGGACCTAAAGATGTTGCTGACCCAGCTCAGGATCCCAACAATCAAGGGGAAGACGAGTTTGAGGAGGCAGAACTGGAACGACCCAGCTTTGAAGACAAAACAGATCCGGCTGAACAGACCCACCAGACAAATCGGCCAGCTACTGCCGTGAGCAAGGAAAAACTACCAAAGGTTCGTTTTATCCCTGTTTAGAAGTTGGGTGGAGGGACACAGAAACCAATGTCGAAAGGAAGAAGTTTGTAGTGAAACCGACAGCGGAATTCACACAGGGTGGGCACTGGGGTCCAGAGCAGGGGTGTCAAACTCAATTTCATTGAGGGCCGCATCAGGGCTGTGGTTGACCTTGGGGGGGCTGGGCAGGTGTGGCCAACTGGGCCGGCGTGGTAAACTGGGTGGTCGTGGCCAGCTTGACGCCACTCCCCAAACTGCTGGCCCAATGTTTCCTCTTCGCACTGGGTAGACCGGGCCGAAGCCATGCTGGCCCGATGTTTCCTCTTCGCATTGGGTAGACCAGGCCGAAGCAACGCGGGCCGGCCCGTTACATTTTCCAGGACAGCCCCACGGCCCAGATCTGACCACATCGCGGCCCGGATGCAGCCCGCAGGCCTTGTGTTTGACACCCCTGGTTTAGAGCAGTGATGGCGAACCTATGGCACGCGTGCCACAGGTGGCACGCGGAGCCATATCAGAGGGCACGCGAGGCGTTGCCCTATATCAGCTCCAGCGCACATGCGCACGCTGGCCAGCTGATTTTCGGCCTTGGGGAAGGCCGTTTTGCCCTCCGGAGGCTTCAGGGAAGCTTCCTGAAGCCCCAAAGTGCGAAAAACAGCCCAACGGGCAAACCGGAAGTGCGTTTTTCCGAACTTCCGGTTTGCCCGTTTGCCGGTTTTTCACCGTCCCAGGCTTGCGTGGGGGGGAGGGAATGGGTGTGGGCACGTGCGTGCGCGCTAGCGCGTGCACACACACCCTTTTGGCACGCGAACCAAAAAAGATTCGCCATCACTGGTTTAGAGGATCCTTGGGAATCTCTCCTGAATGAAGTGCCCCAAACTGGTTTGGGGTTGGAGTTTGCCTCTGAAAAGTGCTTCGAGCATTTTCTGATTTAAAACAAATTTGTTACAGTTTGAAAGCGGCCTGCTTGGGTTCCTTCAGTTGTAAATAGTTTTGAAGGAGATTTGTTGGTCAGTTAGTTCCCCGCCCCAAAAAAACCCGTTTGGCCCAGCTACGCTGAATTTTCAGTCACTCTATAGCATAGGGTGATCCTGAGGCTGCTTGCCTTTGGCCATCGCAATCCCACCATTTTAAAGATCTCTTTATTCCTTAGCGTTTCCCTTGACAAATTATTCTTTGGTATGTGCTTTGTTTCCCAGGGAGCTGATCGGTCAAATAAAGTCACTGACAATTTAATGGACGATTATCAGGAGGACCAAGAACAGGATCCTGTACGAAGCCTGAGGTTTTTTTCTGCTTTTTTTTCATAGGCAATCTTTCTGTGAGCATGCTGGTTTATGGGTAGAGGTTTCCTAAGCACTGATCTGCCTTCAAGCAAGGCTGGATGCTTAGGGCGAGTGAGGACCCCTTCCAGGTGACAATGCTTGCAAATCTGGAATAGAACGTGGTTCTTTCCTTCTCTTGTTCGTCGCAGATCCCTCGCCGACAATATTCCCTTTAGGCAGCTTAATATTACAAATCTTCTCAAAAATCACAACAAAAATATGAGGGTCAGGCAACAGTCCAGTTTCCATCTCTTGTCAACTCATCATCATTCAGATCGTCCTTTCTTTTTGTGCTGGCTGGGTTGTGGGAAACATCAGGAGCCGAGGTGGCGCAGGGGTTAGAGTGCAGCACTGCAGGCTACTTCAGCTGACTGCTGGCTGCAGTTCGGCGGTTCAAATCTCACCGGCTCAAGGTTGACTCAGCCTTCCATCCTTCCGAGGTGGGTAAACTGAGGACCCAGATTGTTGGGGGCGATAGGCTGACTCTGTGAACCGCTTAGAGAGGGATGTAAAGCGGTATATAAGTCTAAGTGCTATTGCTATTGCTATATAAGTCTTAAGTACTATTGCTATCTTCCTTCCTTCCTTCCTTCCTTACTTCCTTCCTTCCTTCATTCCTTCCCTTTTTCCTCCCTACCTTCCTCCCCTCCGGCTGCTCACTGCCAGCAGTTCGATCCTGACCGACTGGCTCAAGGTTGACTCAGCCTTCCATCGTTCCGAGGTGGATCAAATGAGGACCCGGATTGTTGGGGGCGATAGGCTGACTCTGTAAACCGCTTAGAGAGGGTTGTAAAGCACTGTAAAGCGGTATAAAAGTCTAAGGGCGATTGCTATTCCTTCCTTCTTTCCTTCCATCCATCTATCCATCGTGTACAGTGGTTAGAATGCAGTATTGCAGGCTAACTCTGCCCACTGCCAGGAGTTCAAATCTCACCGGCTCAAGGTTGACTCAGCCTTCCATCCTTCCGAGGTGGGTAAACTGAGGACCCAGATTGTTGGGGGGCAATATGCTGACTCTGTGAACCGCTTAGAGAGGGCTGTAAAGCACTATGAAGCGGTATATAAGTCTAAGCGCTATTGCTATTGCTATCGTTCCCAAAGCCTCTGGAAGGCATCGAGCAAGGAAAGGCTAGGAAAGCTAAGCAGCTGGGATCAGTCCGTCCTTGAGAAGGGCAAGGTGGCAAGGAGTTGTGAAGTTGGTTGACTCTGGCACTTAGGGAAATAAGCCAGAGTGTGTCTGCCTCACCTTGACACCTAGATAGGATATTTGGGAAGAAAGCAAAGGAATTTTCTGCTAGGGGTGATTAATTTGATCCTTTCTGGGGTTGATTGGAAGAGTAACTGAAGAGAATAAAATAGAATAATAGAGCTGGAAGGGGCGTTGGAGGTCTTCTAGTCCAACTCCCTGCTCAAGCAGGAGACCCTATACCATTTCAGACGAGTGGCTGTCCAGTCTCTTCTTAAAAACCTCTAGTGATGAAGCACCCACAACTTCTGGTGGCAATTTGTTCCACTGGTTAATTGTTCTCACTGTTAGGAAGTTTCTCCTTCATTCCAGGTTGCTTCTTTCCATGGTTAGTTTCCATGCATTGCTTCTTGTCCCGCCTTCAGGATAGAAGTGCTAGGACCCTTCACTGCTTTGGAAAATAGATTGACCCCTTCTTCTTTGTGGCAGCCCCTTAGACATTGGAACTCTGTTATTATGCCACTTCAGTCCTTTTCATTAAACTAGAGCCAGGGGTCAGCAACCTGCGGCTCTGGAGCCGCATGTGGCTCTTTCATTCCTCTGCTGCGGCTCCCTGTCGCCAGTCAGCTCCACAATTGATAGGGCTTTCAGTTAGGATAGGTAGAGGAAAAAGGATGCCGCGCTAGGAGGAGACACTATGGTGGGGGGAACCGGACTTCCGGTTGGCTCCAGAATTGAACGGGGGGGCTTCCGGTTAGGGCCTTTGTGGCTCTTTGAGTGTTTAAGGTTGCCAACCCCTGAACTAGACATACCCAATTCCAGAAGCTGTTCTTTGTATGTTTAGCCACCAGCCCCCCGATTGTCCTCTGTCCTCTTTCTACTTCCTGTTTTCTTTGCAGGAGGACCATGGAGGCGAGGTGGGTGACCCTGAAGATTTGGAACCGTTCCACCAAGCCAAAGGCCACGTTGGAGATGCTGAAAGGAAGGAGGACTACTTTTGACGATGGGCTGGGAGGGCAGCACCAAGCCACCAAGACTGATCCAAACCAAAGATTGTTGCAATAAACTTGGCTACTTTAATTGAAACTGCCAAGAGAGGTGGACAGTTAGCTCCTCCATCCGTCTTCAGAAAGCCATGGGCTGCGTTGACCAATGGAGATACCTTATTTCCCCACTTCCTGTTAGCAGGGGCAGGATTGACACGCAGTGCCGACCTGTCAGAATGCTACCGTGAATACGAACATCAGAATGTCTCTTCGTGGGGGTTAGGAGCTCAAAATATCCAAAAAATCAAGGGTGTTTTCTTTTTTTTCCCTTTGGAAGTCTCCTACCCTCTTACTCTCATTTGGACCAAGGGCAAAGCCTGATGTAACACAGAAATACTGTAACTTCAGGCTACTTGAGTTGTTTCAGATTAACCTGTGCGCCGTTCAGCGCAACCTTGTCACCTTTATATGTATGTACATATATAAAGAGAATCCATTTGGTAACAAGTCATCCATTATTTGTCCGGTAGCGAGGGGGGAATTGTCATTGTTGCGATAATGCGAAGGGAAAGAGAACACAACTGGAGGCCACTGCTGATTAACAAAGGCGTAACGTGCAAAGGCAGGCATGTTTATTCAAAATGGATCCATCCTTCTGCAGTTGACAGTGTGGGAACCTGTGCCAGCAAGCCATTTCAGATTCTCTCTCTCTTTTTTTTTTTTTAAGGGTTGAAAAATATTTGCATTGCTTTAAAAAAAAAAATCACGTTGGGAAAACATTTGCATCTCTTAGCACCTTTGCGGGACAGTAGTTTTCAAAGGCCGAGGTTTGTATCATTATTAGGTTGGGCGGCTGGGTGTGAGCTGTTCAGAAAGGTAGCTCCCACGAAGTAGCAAAATTAGGGAAGGTTGACCAGCTTATCAAAGCGGGGGGGGGGGGGATGAAAAACAAATGCCTTTTCTTTCATTTCCCACTTTCAATCAGAGGGGAGGGAGAAAACTGGTTAAAGTATTGGTACCATTAAATGTTGTAACACTGCTGGGATGGAACCTGAAAAATTAGGAATCTCTTGATCTCTATGGCAATTCCCTGTGCTGGCTGGCTGGGGAATTCTGGGAGTTGAAGTCCATTTATCTCATAATTGCCAAGGTTGAGAAGCTTTGCTCTATGGATTGGGGAGTACACCGTGCTCTGGTGAAGGATCCGAACAGTGGCAACATTGGAGAAAAAAAAATTCTAGATTGGAACCCAGAACAAGGTATGACTATAATGGGCACATAAAACTAGAAGATTAACCAATTGGATAACCATTTGTCTGAAGTGGTGTAGGGTTTCCTGCCTAAGCAGGGGGTTGGACTAGAAGACCTCCAAGGTCCCTTCCAATTCTGTTATTCTATTCTATTCAATAATATAGTATGGCAAATATCATTGCATGATTACCTACATGGTCGAATAACTATGGAAGGCAAGCACAGAACATAGAATTGTAGGGACAGAAGGGACCTCAGAGGTCTTCTAGTCAAGCCCCCTGCTCAAGGTAGGAGACCTTATACCGTCTGGATCAAATGGTTGGCCAAGAGAAACCAGAAGTTAAATCAGAGGTCTTCAAACTTGGCAACTTTAAGACTTGTGGACTTCAACTCCCAGAATTCTCCAGCCAACATAGCTGGCTGGAGAATTCTGGGAGTTGAAGTCCACAAGTCTTAAAGTTGCCAAGTTTGGGGACTCCCGAGTTAAATCAATATTTTTATTTCTCCGCAAGCGAATGTATATTCTCTTTGAGTGTCTGCCAGGAGACTTTATGGAAATGACCCCTTTTTATTGATTTTGAGGGGAAAGCAGTGATGCTGTAGATAAGAGGCAGGGCTAGACTGGGCTGCCTGGAGGGCTCCGAGTTTGGACATCAAAGGAAAAGTGTTTCAAACAGAACGACTTGGGACGGCATGAAAGATCAACTCTGCAGAGAAGCCAGGCCCTCGGAGACCACCGAAGGATAACGAGAGCCGGTGTCTCTAACAAGAGGAGAACTCGGATTATGGAAACGCAGCTGGGCTTCCATAAAAGTGTTAAGCAAGAGAGAGAGGAGGCCTCTTCCTAATTTTGATTTAATGCATCCCAGGCCTTGGCTGCCTGCTATAAATAGCGCTTTCCAAACAGATTAATCCAAAGCTAATTCATCTGCCTGGCCACGTAGCAAGCGAGCCACGTTTCCAATTCACTCAGGGGTTATAAGAGATGCGAGGCCTTTCACCAGCTGTCTGATCAAAGCTGACACAGTCTGGATTCGGGGTGGTTGGCATCGGCCCAAAACCTCTGCTGAGAAATGAAGAGCAAAGGCAGATTTTTTTTCCACTTGGATATTCCTTCGTTCCCTCCCTGCTATTTGTCTCTTTTATAGGGCATCTGTGGTGGAACCAACAGGCTGAGTCACTGTTCGGAGGGAATCTCAGATTTGTTCCGAATTGCTGCAAGCCACAGAAATAAATACCACAGGTAGAGTTGGGAGCTGTCTTCTCTACTCCTATGTCCTCTGGAGGGACTGGTTGACATTTAGTTAGTTTACTTTATTGTCATTGCACCTCGTACAACGAAATTAAATGCCATCTTCAGTGTACATCATACATAAGAAAACTATAAAAAATAAAACAAAAACACACATCCTTCACGTTCTATGCAATTGAATTGAAAACCCCTGATTGCATTAACATTGCACTATACAGTAGAATTCAATATAGTTACTGCTCTGGGATAGAAGCTATTTTTCAGCCTATTTGTCCTTTCAGCCTATTTATGACCCTCCCAGCTGGGGAGAATGGGAGATGTAGTCCAAACGGCCCAGGTCCTGTTCCAAGTCCCTGGGAGCAGCGATCAAGAGGATCGCTGCCGAGTTTAAAAGTAATGCACGGTTGAAGAAATTTCCTGGCACTGTGTTGAAGGCAACCCGAAAGGCAAATGATTGAATTCCTGAACAAAGTTTACAGTTGGAATATCGTGAAAGGATTGTGCGGAAGCAATCCGTGTGCCCTGCAGATGTTTTATAATATAACTACATGCATCCCTGTCTGGGGCCAGGGCTAATGGGAGTTGATATCCATCTTTGCCAGCCCTGTTTAGGTAGAGCTGCCTTTGCAAGTGACAAACTTCCAATGGGCAGAAAACGCTGTTGCCAAAAACCTGGGTGCCAACCGGCAAAATTAATGAGCGGGTTGTTTCTGGATGAAATCCCAAGGTTGGTTGCATTGTTTCAAATGCTTGGGATTCAATTGGGTGGAATGTCCTCTCTTTTAAGATCAACTCACAAAGAACTTTTAGGCACTCTCTGGAGGTATCATTTCATGCTCTCTTCCGTACTGGTGTTTTGCCAATGCTTAAAAATGTCCGTCCCACCCCCACCCCAGCAAACACTGAATTCTGTTGTGTATGAGTTGGCTTCTTCAGTGACTTGTTCAAAAGTCTGCATCTTAGAATCACATCTATTATATTAGTGGAATTGGTCTATTGTTTGCTTGACTCTCTAATGGGATGAGGTTTTCTGATCCAATTATCAATCTTTCTCTGGGAAATTTTCTTGCATACGTAGCTGAGTTTGCACATACTGTTCATTTGTCCTTCCATCCTGATCCAGCTGACCCTGGCTTGTATCAGTCCTATAACGATGACTTCCCTAGCTTTTCTTTAGAGATCATTCCAGATTATCTGCCTTGAACACCAACAGGCCAACTTGAGACCCTATTCCGTAACTGAGTAACCCACGGCTGTCTTCCTCTCCAGCTAAAAACACAGCTCCAGTTCTGTTTCTTTTTAGATAGAAAGCCATTGTTGATATTTTAAAAAAAGGGGAGAATTTATGATAAGGGACAGCAAACAGAGTCTAATTGGTGGGATTAGAAAGGAAGAACTGATGCTGCGAGCAATTTGGACCATCTTGGAAAGGAAGACGCATCCACTGCTAAATTTCCAGTGGAGACTATAGCTGTTTTTATTTCCCTGCGTTGATTAACCTCTTTTCATCCATGAACCTTCTGTCCGCAATTACAGCATTTGTAACCCAGGCTGGGTGAAATGATTGAACCAAAGTCATCCAGGGAGCTTCAGGGCTGAGTAATCTTGTTCTCCCCAGCCCAGTTAGTCAGCTCGGGTTAAATCAGGGGTGTCCAACTCAAGGCCCGGGGGCCGGATACAGCCCGTGGGGTGCTTAGATCTGGCCCACGGGCCCACCCTGGAAACAACGAAGGACCGGCCCGCGGTGCCTCTGCCAGCAAAAATGGAGCTCAGGAAGGCTGCATGCGGCTCTCCCGAGCTCCGTTTTTGCTGGCAGAGGGTTGCAGGAAGCCGTCGCAGCCAAAAACGGAGCTCGGGAGCCCGTTTTCGCTGGCAGAGTGCTCAGGCCACCACAGGCGCCCCCGACACGAGTGACATTGAGCTGGCCACGCCCCCTGGCCATGCCCCCCCCAGGTCAAACACAACCCTGATGCAGCCCTCAATGAAATCAAGTTTGACACCCCTGGGTTAAATTGTCCAGCTTCCCTGCTCAGCATATATAGCCAATGCATTTTCTGTTTAATTAAGCTCATTCTATTAGGATTCCAAGCTTAACTGGAAGTGCACATTCCCTAGGGGGAAAAGGCAAAACTTTTTGGGGGGGGAGGGTGGGGGGGGGTAGAGTGAGCTTAGGTGTGGAATTTTGAAAGTATGTGTTGGGTGCCCCCTGGTGGACAAGTCACTAAGTACGGTATTTATCAAAAAGGAAGCTGGGACTTTGCTTCCCACCACCACCTAAGAAACTTTCTACCTTTCCCACTAAACTTTTTTCGCCCTGCCGTGTTTTTTATTGCCAAAGGATGCTCAGTGGATTTTGGAAGCTTATTCAAGCCACCAGTTAGATAAACCAAGGATGTTCTGATGTGAACCCAGCCTTTGTCACCTGCTTTCTGGATCTTTGGGGAAAGCTCAGAATTGAATCCGGAATAATGGCTTCTTCCTTTTTATAGTTGAAAGGAAAAGAAATGACCTGGCTCTGCAAACTGTTATTTTGATCTCACAAGCATGCTGAGTCTTTTTAGACTGAGCGGGTTCTAAATTTGGCTTCCTTTGCAGCCAAGACAGCTCGGTGTCCCTGACAAGGTTTTATTAATGTCTTGTTTGCAGAGAGCTGGCTGTTCCTAGGGCAGGCAGTTCCTGCAGGGGAGCCAAATTCTGCAATGGCCTGCAAGGGCAGCCATTTTTCAAAGGACTTGGCCCCCAAAGTAAACATTTCTTTGGATGGCAGCAAAAGAGAGGATCTCCCACAAGCAGAAGGAATATCCAAGTGCGTTCACTAGGCAGTTTTCTTCCCATTGCCTTCTTCTGCAGTGTTTTTGCACTTCCCGGTCCGACCAATAAAACACCAGGCTTTCCTTCGGGTTTCTCATCCAAGCCTTAACCAGCTGCAACCCCTCGCTTGGATTTCACCAGCTTCCGAAATTCAAAGGCTCGATTTGAGCAAGGGTGCAAGTGGCTGAGTTCACACGCCCCAAGGTTTGGAGCGAGCATCCCTCGCGGGGTCTTCGGGGGTCCGGGTGGTGTATAACGGTCCGAGCGAGCCAACCCCCACCCCCGCACCGGCCAAGCTGCCCGAGAAGTAGCGCCAAGAAACCCAGCCGCTTTTTCGCAACCCGGGCGTCCAGGCTGAGAGACTCGAGGGCGGCGCCGGGAGGCAGGGAAGCGGCTGGCCAGGGGCGGAGTTGGCCCGCCCTCCCCGGGCGGAGGTGCCAGGAGGGTGCCGCGCCGTCTCCAAGCGGCCACTTTGAAAATGTCTCCGCCGTTTGGCCGGCCAAGGCGAGGGCGGTCGGCGATCGCCCCAGCCTGCCGCGCCGGCTTTCCTGGGGCGGCCGCGCCGCGCTAGAGAACCTCCATCCAGCCAGCCTTGCCCATGCCCCGACCCGGCCAGCATGTTGGCTTTCTGCCTCCTGGTGGCCCTGCTTTGCCCGGGCGTTTGGGGAGCCGACCCGAAGGCGCGCAAAACCGGGGAAGAGTCGGGAGGCGTCGGGGAGCCGTGGTGCCCTTACAAGGTGCTGAGCGAAGGCGGCCCGGGACGGCTGTGCTTCCGCAGCCCGGCGCGGGGTTTCCAGTGCGCTCCGGAGCGCTGCACGGCTCATCGCTCGCCCGGCCGCGCCTTGCTGGCCAACGTGCTCCGCAACGGCAGCGTCTTGCTGCAGTGGGCCTGGCCGGCCGATCGCCTGCCTCCCCTGCGCGGCTTCGCGCTCTCCTGCTCGTGGGAAGGCGCCTACACGCGTTTCCAGTGCGACAGCGTGCGGCTGGGCACCGCCTGCCGGGATTACTTGCTGGCCGACCCGCACGGCAGCGTCCGCTACCGCCTCTGCCTGCAGCCGCTCTTCGCCGACGCCAACCGCAGCGGCGGGGCCGAGCCGGCCGAGTGCGTGGAGTTCACCGTGGAGCCGGCCGGCATGCGGGACATCGTCATCGCCATGACGGCCGTCGGGGGCTCCATCTGCGTCATGCTGGTCCTCATCTGCCTCCTGGTGGCTTACCTGACCGAGAACCTCACGCCCGCCTCGGCCAAGCGGGGCAACTGAGGCCCGCCTGTCGGATCTGGAGGGAGCCCTTGGAGGGCGGCTCGGGGCTCCCACCCACCGACCCATCGGACCTTCTGCCACTTTGGGCCGGCGGGATTTCGGCGCTGCCCCCCCCCCCCCCCCCCC